>VDFB02228599.1:0-17370 GCA_007258455.2 Sequoia sempervirens
AAGAAGTGACTAGGAAGGAAGATGATGGGGGAAAAGATGAAAGTTAGGGATGAAGGATGCCCCCTCGAGAGGACATGCGGGTTCAAGAGAACACGGGTGGGCTCTCGAAATGGATGAGGTGATGCAAGGGGATTTGAAGAAGATGATGCAATGTGATGGAAGATGGGGAGGGGAGTGTGATGAAGGATGAATGGATGGGGGGATTTGAGGATGAGAGATGAAATGCAATCTAAATGCAATTTGCCATCGTCGGAGCACTGATTTTTGCTATAGCATAAGACACAAGACACCAAGGTATGAAGAACCAAGGCGGATTAGTGTCAAATGCATAAAAAAAATATAACAAACAAGAAGGCTATCCCAACACCCCAAAGTCATGGTGACCTTAGTCGGGCTAGGTATTGGGATAACCACAAGCACACAAGGATGCCCCAGTGTAACACAAGACCTCAGGGATCTTGGTGGGTACTACGTGGGACAACTGAGAAAACAAAAAATCAAGATACACCCCTTTGTTGACTAGTCAAAGCACACCATGATATGATGGATCAAGGCGACCATGACAAGTGATGATAGGGAGCTCAAATAATAAACAAAAGCCAAAAGCATCAAAATATTGCAATCAAATTCAAACATCCTTTGCCATAGGATCAATCAATGGGATGGATGGGATTGATGAGGTCTGTTAGGAAGGATGCATCCTGTTGAGACCGATGATAGAACTAATTAAAAGATTGATATGATGCAGGATATTTAGAACTGATTAGATTTGATGGTACAAGTGGATCTTGTTTGTTAAGGACCAGTGAGATAAGGGCATAGCTTGATGACGTGACACAAGAGACATGACATAAGACTGACACATCCTAGCGACCTAGGGGCTCGGGGGCCGATCAAAGATTAGCCTTACCTACGTGGAAGCACAAAGCCCTCGTAGTTTGATAAAAGGTTGATGACAGACCGTGATGGAGATTTTGATGGATGACCAAGATAGGATGGAGGACAGGAGGAAAGTGGACAATATAGATCGATGATGGATGGAACCCTGGGGGCAGATCAAATGATCGACCTTGCCTACGTGAAAGCACAGGGGAAACGTAGTTCGACGAAAGGCCAAAGACAAGTGATGGATGAAAGATAATGGAATAACCCTAAAATGATTGGACCGACACGACAGAACAAGATAGACCTGTTGGATTGGAACAGAGGATAGTGACTATACAAGCTCAGGGATGGGATAGTTATCCAAATCACCAAAAGATGAATTGGGAGGACGATATGATGGATAGATGGATGATGAGATAGGATAGGAGATTGAAAAGATGTGTAATTAAGAAGCAGAAGTGATGATGATGAGATAGATGGAATTGGGTTGTGTGGGGGATTATGAGATGGGATGAGGGGAGAGGATGGAGGGAGGAAAAGGATTGTTTAGGTGGATTGGATAGAGGGATAAGGATTTGGATGAGGAAAAGGTGACTAGATGGATAGATGAGAATGGATGCCATGATGGCAGGATAGGAAGATAGGGATGGGAAGATGGATATAAGGATTGTTCTGATGGAATGAATGATGTCTCCAAGGACTGTATCACAAAGGAAGATAGATGCCCCCACTCTAGATATGTCATGTGCGGGGAGGAATGAAGGATGGAAGACAAGTGGAAGACAAGTGGATGGGAAGATAAAAGAGTGAGATGGATGAAGATAGGATTCATAGATAAGGAAGGGAGATTGAGGGCGAATGACAGGTGGATAAGGAAGATAGACGAGTGCGAATGAGGATTAGGATAGTGTGTGGATGAGGGGAAGGTATGCTAAGAGGTGTCCAAAGCATGCTTATATGTTTGTCCCATTGTTATCAAGATCACAAGGAGGATGGAAGGATTGGGATAAATGAGATATGCCAAGAAGGATGTGTAAGCTCGATAGGATGGAGGGGATGGACGAAAATGATGTATAGCAATAAGATGGGTGCATAGCCGAAAGCGTAGCAGGAAGCAGAGTGGATGGAGGAATGCAAATGGAAATTGCCCCAAGATGCGGATAGGGATTTCGCATGGCCTTTGTTTGTGAGGAGTTTTCATCATGAGTACTTATCCAAAGGCACTTGTTTGCAAAGTTTTCACCATTGGGCCAGTTGTTTCTCTTTACTATTTTATTTTTTGATTTTTTGATTTTTTGATTTTTGACTTTTTGAGATTTTTTTGATTTTTTGACTTTTTGGGATTTTTGGATAACATGTGGAAGGAGATGGATAAGGATAGAGAGGCAAATAAGTGGATTTAGAAGACATGCAATAAGGATATGGGTGAAGGACTCAAGCATCAAGTTCTATATCGGGTATTAAGAGCCCATGTTTGGGAACCTGTGGATGTTGAAATGGATTATGCTAGAGGATGAATGGGGAGGGATTTGATGGGGGAGGAGAAGATCTGAGGGGATAATGGGTGGGGTGTTGGAAATGGGTATGGGATAGAATGAGGGGGTGATATGCGTGATGGGGAGATGGGTTGGGGTTAACATTGGCACATGTGTTGATGGATGTGAAAAGATAAAAAAGGATGAGAATGGATGGGGAATGTAGGGGATAATGGAGGAGATGGAATTGTGAATTTTTTGGGACATAGGGACCCAGCGGACTTAAGGAGGCAGAAAGGTGGGTATGGTTGGCTTTTGGATTACAGAAGCTTTGGATGTTCTTACAGACTTTTCATTTGATGGCATTGCATCTTTTTTCTGGGATCCACATGGTTGTGATCTTTGCTTTCTTGCGGCTCTTTGTGAGCTATAGATTTGATTTTGCTTTGGGATTTTTTGTTTTTCTTTTTCTTTACCATGTCTTTTTGGAGGGACATGGGAGACTTTAGATTCATGTGGATCTTTGGTTATGCATTTTTATGTTGGCATCAAAGTGCATTTAAGAAATGGGATAGGTGTGGGGGATGGATGATGTGGGCAATGGAGGTAGGAGTATAGAGGATTAAGTGTAGATGGGGGATGTTTAGGTATGTGCGCTTTGTTGATCACGAGTTATACAGGACATCTGAGAGGGATGTTTATGATGGATGACATGGATAGGTGTTGGATGAATGAAGATAGAGATGGAGGAGGTGATCTTGGGATATCTTGGACTCAAGATGGATAGGAAGTGGGTGAAAGGACATAGAGCAAGATGGATGCAATAAGGCAGAAGGATGGGGTGTGGATGGAGGGATGTAAGGACCCAAAATGGATGGAAAGGATGAAGGAGGAATATGGGCCGGTTGTTTTGAGGAATCTGATAGAGGAGGAGGATGCGGCATATATTTGGTGGAAGCTGATGGGAAGAGGCTGACATTTCTTTTGGAAAAAGGCTCGTTGAGGACATCTAGAGGTTGTACCAACATGTTTAGATTGTGAGTCTTGGGGAAGAGATCCAAGACCTTGCATGCAGATTTGTTCTTTGACTTGGATGGGCTCTAAAATACCTTGCTCATGAAGGCCTAGACCTTTTCCTTGATAGTTCATGTTCTTGAGCATGCGATCCATGATAGGATTTTTGTTATTCTGAAAACATGATGCGAGTCCATTATTAGGTGGGGGATGATGGGTGGTATATACACTGTGTTTTTCTTCGGCAAGGAGGCCACCATTGAAGAATGTGAGAGTACCAAGGGGATATGCGAGTGGTGTGGGGGTAGAATTTTTAGGTGATGATGGGGGATCATGAGAGGGAGATAATGGGATAGTAGCATTTGGATGGGGGCTATTGGGGGAGGGATCAGGGGATATGATAGGATCTGATTTTGTGGTAGCAGGCTCATGCAATGGAGATAGAGATGGAGTGGTAGAATCTTGAATCTCAAGAGGATCATGGGATGGAATGGATGGGGGACTGTGATCTTGCGGTAGACTAGATGGGATGGTAGGATCGTGATCTGGAGGAGGGGATATGTTGGCATGCTTTGGATTAGGCTCTTGGCATGACTCATCGTGTGCGAGAGGCATGATAATGGAGTCATGGGGGGACTCTTCAAGAGGGGAAGATGGAAGGATGGAGGATTCAAGATATTCCTGGGAATGGATACTAGGAGTGGAAGAAGTGGATTGGATTTGGGTGTCATCAATAGGTGCGATGGCTCTCAAAGTAGGGAGCGGGTGTTCAATGGATTTGGTAGATGTGATGGTAGGAGATGGGGACTCAGTGGATTCAGAGGATGTGATGGTAGGAGATGGAGACTCAGTGGATTCAGAGGAAGTGATGGTAGGAGATGGGGACTCATTGGATTCAGAGGATGTGATGGTATCTTCAATGATAGGTATTGGATGGAGAAGGGTCTCGTCACTAACGACCATGGATGATGGGTTGGGATGGCATGGTTCTGCGACTGCAATGTGTGGAGTGGGGGATGTTTCCTTTGTTATAAGTCCTTGGAGAAACTTGAATACACTAGGCTGAGGTGGCGAGGTGGGAGTGGATGAAGGTTTATGGATTAGTGGGGGATTAGGACTAGGGATTGGTGGGCTAGGATTAGATGGAAGATTAAGACTGGATGGAGGATTAAGGTAAGGATATGGGCATGGGGAGTTAGGATAGGATGACATGGATGGTGGATCGTTGGTAGAAGATATGGGTGACATGTTGTAATAAAGGTATTGGGATGGTGGATTAGGATGGGAAGATTGAGGTGGCGGATTAATATAGGGAGATGCGGATGTTGGATTAGGGTAAGTGGGTGGGTGTGTTTGACTAGGATAGGAAGGTGTGAATGTAGGATTAGGTTGAGCGGATTGGTATGGGAGATTAGGGTAGTGGGTACATGTGGATGAAGGATTGAGATAAGAGGATGTGGATGGGGGATCAAGATAGGGGTATGGTGACGACAAACTAGGATAAGGGGATGATGTAGGTGAAGGATATGATGGATATGATGGACATCCCTTGTCAAAGGTAGCATAAGGAGTGTAATTAGGAATAGATGAAGACATGATGGGATAACTCGATGGGGTGATTGGATTTTGGAATGTGGGTGGAGAAAGCTTACTAGAAATGATAGTGTCAAGGGGATCTATGTCGTATACCTCTTGATCAACAAGACTTTCGTTATCGTCGTCGACGTAATTAGGGTTTCCCTTGACCACTATTGATGGAGGATAAGAATTCATGATGATGAAAGGATAAAGATGATGGATAAAGATTTTGGGTGGAAATGGACAAAAGCCCAAATTGGGATTTAGGACAAGCTCAGATCGGGATTGGATTAAAGCTCAGATTAGGATGATTGGATTATACGATGGGATTGATTTTGATGATCGGATTGGATTATCAAAGGATGATTACGACACCGAATCTGCTTCGAGATGGAAGTAGATTGATTGGGTCGAAGGTGATTGGATAGGGATGTGATTGGATTGGATTGGATTGATTGATCGATTGAAAGATCAGATGATGGATTGGATAGGATGATGAAAGGGACTGCAAACCCCGTTCAGAGATTATCCTAGGTGACGTAGGCTACTGATTGATCAGATTAATGGATGAATGGATGATTGCAACACCGAATCCACCTTGAGATTCAAAATGGATTGATCGGGCTGATGATGATGATCAACTTAGGACAGATGACAATCCTAGGAGGATGTTAATGATGACGATCAGATCAGACACTTCAGTCAATTTGGATAATAACCTGAGATGAAGTTCAGGGGATTTGGATGATTTGATTGGAGGAATGGATGATAGAAATGGATGAACAAATACTCAAAATGAGCAAATGGTTGATCGGGATCGATTACTCGGAACTAGTAAACAGATGATTAGAACGACAGAACGAGAGTTCAGAATGATGAAAGGAGGTGCGAAATGGATGAACTTTTACTCGGAACGAGTAAATGGATGATAAGAATGATAGAACGAGAGTTCAGAATGATGAAAGGATGTGTTAAATGGGTGAATGTTTACTCGGAATGAGTAAACGGAGAGAGTGGTAGGGTATACCCCCCTCGAGGAGGTAGATGGTGAAGAAAAAAGGTGCCCCGACCAACTTCTCAAAAGTATGAAGTGGTACATATCATCGGAAAGAGCACGAAAAGACGAGAGGAACTACCTTTGAACGGAGTCAATCGGATAAATAGTGTGGAAATGGCAGCCCTGGGAAGAAAGAGCAGAAGGACAGGTCGACCACTGCACTAGGACAGATCCGCCATAGCACAAGGACAGGTCAGCCACTGCACAAGGACAGGTTTGGCACTGCAGAAAGACAGGTTTGGCACTGCAAAAGGACAGGTTTGGCACTACACTAGGACAGGTTTGACACTGCACTAGGACAGGTTTGGCACTGCACTAGGACAGGTTTGGCACTACACTAGGACAGGTTTGGCACTGCAGAAGGACAGGTTTGGCACTGCAGAAGGACAGGTTTGGCACTGCACTAGGACAGGTTTGGCATTGCACTAGGACAGGTTTGGCACTGCAGAAGGACAGGTTTGGCACTGCACTAGGATAGGTTTGGCACTGTAGAAGGACAAGTTTGGCACCGGAGAGGGACAGGTCTGCCAAAGGATAAGTTTAAGCTTGATGTTTTGATGGATGGGTAAGGCAAAGGACCCAAAATATAGCAAACACTGATAATGACTGGTTTTGCATGAGAAAGACAATTCAGATAGCACAACCCTAAGATTTAGTAGAGATGGGTATGGCCAACAAAGTTTTCTACTCTAGGATGAACATGGTTGCTAAGGGGTCCTCGATATACGCACGGTACGTGAGGCCCAAACTGTGAACACCAACCCGTTACAAGCGTGAGTCGGGAACCTTAGCGAGATACTAAAGGCTCAGACCAACTCTTCACGTCATCCCGATGCTTCGCCAATTACAATGTGGTTGGATTGAGGTACAGCTTTCGCTCTCCCCCCTTTGTATACCCCGCTGGTACGCGTGGTTGGAATCGTCCCTTGGGGTGATGAAATCCCCAAGCAGGTCCCACTAAGAAGTGAAAAAGGGTGACTCAAAAGGACTTGGAAAGCTACGATTTCTCATCACCCAGGATCGCCAAATGGCGCAAGGGGATTGGATATGTAAAATAGCCTTCCCAAACACGCCAAGCAAGATTTATTGACACCCCTTTAATTAAACTATGTTCCTATTTTACCAAAAGACAATTCGGAAAAACTTGAAATTTTTACCTTCTGGAGGACAGGTCTGCCACTGAATTAGGACCAATCTGCCACTCCAGGACCAATCCGCCACTCCAGGACCAATCCGCCACTGAATTAGGACCAGTCCACCACTAAATTAGGACCAATTCGCCACTGAATTAGGACCAATCTGCCATTGAATTAGGACCAATCTGCCACTGAATTAGGACCATTCCACCACTGAATTAGGACCAATCCGCCACTCCAGGACCAATCCGCCACTGAATTAGGACCAGTCTGCCACTAAATTAGGACCAATCCGCCACTGAATTAGGACCAATTTGCCACTGAATTAGGACCAGTCTGCCACTGAATTAGGACCAATCCGCCACTCTAGGACCAATCCGCCACTGAATTAGAACCAGTCCACCACTGAATTAGGACTAATCCGCCACTGAATTAGGACCAGTCCACCACTGAATTAGGACCAATCCGCCACTGAATTAGGACTAGTCTGCCACTGAATTAAGACCAATCTGCCACTCCAGGACCAATCTGCCACTGAATTAAGACCAGTCCACCACTGAATTAGGACCAATCCACCATTGAATTAGGACCAATCCGCCACTCCAGGACCAGTCTACCACTGCAGGACCAGTCCGCCACTGCAGGAGGACTAGTCCGCCACTCTGTAACCTGGACCTTGAAAAATGCAAAAAATAGCAAACGTAAAAAAAATAGACCCGTTTGTGGGTCCCACCGGGCGTGCCAGAAATGTGATAGGTCGAATGTGAGTGTTAGAAAATAAGCAACAAGCAAAAGAGTGCAAACAAACAACTTAAAACAACCTACACTTCAATATTAGCCTAAGTTGGAAACAATGCAAGACAAAGCAACAAAATGGAACTTTATACCTTACGTTGAGTCGATCCTTTGGTTGGCCCTTCGATCTTTGATGTGTATGCTCCTTGGATGGCAAGATGCAAGCTAGATGAGGATGTGAAGATGGATGCAAGTGGATGAAAATGTGAAAATGGCTAAGTGAAGATTAAACAAAATTGCAGAGTTTGGCTAGCACAAATGATCTCCCAAAATGAGAGAGAAAGAGGGGGTATTTATAGGATTTTGAGAATTCTTAGGGAAAATGGAGGGTCAAGATTGAGCCGCAAATATCAAGATGTAAGGGCTAAGGTGAGTTGAGGCTGCAGGCCCCTCTATCTTGTTTATGTAACATGTATTGAAGCCCCTAAAGGTGAAGTGGACATGAGGTGGAAGGAGGAGTACATGACATGGAGGGGGTACAAAGTACCTTGGGATTGGACAAGATCTCCTCATAAAGGAGGTCCTTGTCCCCATGTGGGGGAGAGGACATGTGAGGAATTAAAAATTCCTCAAATATTCTCATGGGGATGAGAAAAGGAATTTAAAATTCCTTAAATGCATTAGGGGATTAAATGTGAATTAAAAATTCACATGGGGAAGTGGAGTGCCTTGTCCAAAAGGAGAAAGAAACTTGTTAATAAGTTGACCAAGGACACGTAATATAAAAGGACAGGGAAGAGAAAAATTTAATATTCCTTGGGAAAGATAAAAGGAATTAAAATTCCTTGAGAGAGGGTTCAATTAGGCTAATTTAGTGAAGAGTTAAGAGAGGATGATTAGGTGGCTAAGAGATTAGAGGCCAACTGCAAGAAGTTGGAGGGATGTGACACCTCTGTCAAAGATTAGGCATGTGCACATCTAATGATGGGAATTAGAAGGATTAAGATAAGATAAAATGATGATGTGTATAAAGAGTTAAATAAATATATTTATTTAATTCACTTGATGAAAGGGGGATTAAAGAGATAAGGTATTATTGATTAAATACATTAGGGATTTGGCAGAATTAAAGATATTAATTAAATAATAGCACTATTACTTAATTAACGAAACTAAGATGAAAGGGGATGAATTTGGATAGATTAAGTGTCAAATTTAGACATCTGACTGTATGGCTAAAAGCAAGCAGTGTTTCGAACAAAGCTATGGATGTAGAAAAATCTATCAAGCATAATAGTAAGCAATAGCAGACAAGGGAATGAACTATTTGAAAAAAATGTGTGTCCAAAAATGTGGTCTGCTGGGTGAATTTGGAATATCAAGCTTGATTCGCTGCTTTTATGGTTGAAAACCTAAAATAGGTGCTTCCAAAAAAGCTACATGGATGCTTGGAAAAAATCTATCAAGCATACTAATAACCAATAGCATAGAAAAGGCAGCAAACTGTTTGAAAAAAGCCTCAAAGAAATGTGATCTCAATGGTGATGGAATGCCATGACAATCCATAGCAATTTGCTTGTCATGGCATTCGTCATGCCGTTCCATCACCATGAAACCACATTTCTTTGAGGCATTTTTTCAAAGAGTTCACTGCCTTGTCTATGCTAACACATTTTTCATACATGTCTATCAAAGCATTTTATCAAACAGTTCATTGCCTTCCTGCTATGGCTAAAAGCCTAAAATAGGTGCTTTCGAACAAGCTATGGATGCTTGATAAAAAATCTATCAAAGCATAATAGTAAGCAACAAGCTAATGCAATACAAATATTGCCAAACCACTCAATAGGCCCATTCAAACTACCGCAATTCAAGTTACATGGTTATATCGAGACCGCGGCCAGAACAATGGGAGAATGGCCTATTTCAACATCTTACCTCTCAAACCCTTAAGGGATCGATGCAGTTGAATGTAGCTCGGGCGATTCATACATGTTTGGGTCTTGAAAAGGAACAATCCTAGTGTAAGCATGCACATTTGAGCGTTGAAGCAGTTTGTTTGGTCACATGAGTTGAGCGAAAAGTGCACCACCTTGCAACTTTCCTTTGCTTCCATCGACACTTTCCATCAACTAAAGCCCGAACACCACGGGAAAACCACTCCAGGAATGTAAAACCAAGAGAGGTTATTGTAGAGAGGGAGGCTAGCGTGATCCCATGGGATCAAACAAAAGTTTCTAATCACGGTGTCGGTAACCTCATGCTGAAGTTTGCACCCATTTTTCCCTTTGGACCCTTAAGGGATCGATCCGGTTGAACGTAGCTCGGAGTGATTCCGCGTGTTTGGGTGCGAAAGAGGACCATACCTAGCGTAAACATGCCTATTTGAATATGTTAGAATAGTCCATTTTGGTCACATGAGTTGCAAAACAAAATTGCACCACCTTGCAACTTTCCACTACTTCCATTTGACTTTTTTCCATCCAGCTAAAGCGAACACCGCGGAAAACCATCGAGATAACCAAAACCGAGAGAGGTTATTGTAGAGGGTCCTAATGTGATCCCATAGGATCAGATGAGAAATTTCTAAGTGTCATGGTGTCCGAGTAACCTCATGCTAAAGTTTGCAGCCATTTTTTCCTTTGGACCCTTAAGGGATCGTTTGTCCGGTTCAGGCATTAACCGGGCGATTAGCATGTTTGAGTCTTGAAAGAGGACCATTCTAGCATAAACATGCCTATTTGAATGTGTTGGAGCGATTGTTTGGTCACATGTGAGTTGTAGAAGCGAATTGCACCACCTTGCAGCTTTCAGCGCTTTTTTTATTTGACACTTTTCCATCGAAAACTAGACACCACCCGGGGAAAAACACTTTGAGATAATGGCAGAGAGAGGTTATTGTAGAGGGGCCCAAGCGTGATCCCACGGAGTTAGATGAAAGTTTCTAGGAGTAATGCAGCGGTATCAGGAAGTAACCTCGTTGAAGTTTGCAGCCATTTTGCCTTTGGACCCTTAAAGGATCGATCGATTGAACATAGCTCGGGCCAGATTCAGCGTGTTTGGAGTGCAAAAAGGGACCATGCCTAAGCGTAAAATACATATTTGAGCAGCGTTAAGGACTTAAAATCCGTTTGGTCACCTGCAGTTCGCGAGCGAAGTGCACCACCTTACAACTTTCAAAATTTGCATGAAAGTTGGATACCACGGGGAAAACCACTCGAGAGATAAGAAAAGCTGAGATAGGTTATTGTAGAGGGGCCCAACATGATCCCATAGGATTAGATGATAAGTTTCTAAGTATCATGGTGTCCGAGTAACCTCATGTTGAAGTTTGCAGCCATTTTGCCCTTTGGACCCTTAAGGGATCGATCCGGTTGAATGTAGCTCGGAGCGATTTCATGTGTTTGGGTGGGAAAGAGGACCATTCCTAGCGTAAAAATGTCTATTTGAATGCGTTGGAACAGTCTATTTGGTTGCACGAGTTGTAGAACGAAAATTGCTTGCACTAGACGACCAAATTTGTTTGTAAGTGCTAAAACACTAAATTGGGTGTAACATGCAAACCAAAATGAATCTTTATAGGATAAATACATTTTAGGGTACCCATTTGGGCATTAAAAACATATATTGATTTTAGATACACTTTTTTTGGAACACATGCCTGCTGTCCCAACTTCTTTGCTTCTAAAGAACCCCAAACATGCAGTGAGTTTTGTTTGTTTTGTGTGGATTTTTCTTAAAGAGGAACTTAGGAGTGATGGAAATGGTTGTAATTAGTCTGTACAAATCTGAATCAGGGCTTTGGGGTGAAGGGGTGAGCCTAGGTAATCAAAATCCTAGTGTGATCAACAAATTAAGCCTCTTGGGGACAATGATACATTGGTCCATGGTTGTTCTTCCATCCACTATCAAAAGGTGAGACTTTGGGGTCTTGTAGAGGCATATCATAGTTGCCTAAATTCAGTAGTTTGAGTTTGGTATAGGCTTTTGGGTGGATTTTATTTAGACTGTCCTACCTTTCAAAAATCTGTTGTCCCACCAAAACTAGGCCTGAATAGCCCCCTTTTCCAAAGCAACCCTATTCAAAACTTATCACCTGACCATGAAACTTTCTACAATATCTTAAATTGTTCCCAAACCAAGTATTTTCCAGGTTTTAATCTCCTATGACACCCTCAACATGCTCAAACACAAAACCCTCACGAAATTGCTCCAAAAACTAGGGCCTCTTGAAAAATTGACTTCCACACACTTCCAGAATCTTCTCTTTGACTTTTCACCATTAAATCATCATTCCTAAACACCTTCAACTCAAAAAAATGCCCCTCATTAAGGTAGATCTCCTATGCTACACTTTAGGCATCATTTTCATGCAGTTTTCAATGTGAAATCTCGGTGTACACCCTATCATTCCTCCTTCCTGCACATTATTTTGTTAGATCTATATTATACATGTAAGGATTGATCCATTTC
The DNA here is from genome assembly GCA_007258455.2 of Sequoia sempervirens. Classification (NCBI taxonomy): domain Eukaryota; kingdom Viridiplantae; phylum Streptophyta; class Pinopsida; order Cupressales; family Cupressaceae; genus Sequoia; species Sequoia sempervirens. The sequence continues at coordinate 12,354 of VDFB02228599.1, forward strand.
ACAAGTCACAACAACATTCTTTCATGAAATGGATCAAATATCTGATGGTAAAAATTGTTCCTTGACCAAACTCTTCATCCTTTCCCATATAGAAACTTTTGCCAACCCTCTAGCCATCCTATCATTCTGAAAACTAGTCCACCATGTCAGTGTTGTACCTCTCAACTTTGTCTTAGCAAACTTAACCTTCCTCTCTTCTTCCATCTCTTCAAACTCAAAATAGTTTTCTAAGGCATCAAGCCATCCTAACACCTCTTCACTATCCATCTTCCCCTGATAGATAGGCAACTCTATGTGACTCTTTCCTCCATGACCTTGTGCTACTTTCAACAATCTTATGAACTTCCTTTCCTCAGGGTCTTCTATCTCATCTGCTGGTTGTCTTTGAGTTACCCGCACATGCTCTTCTTCTTCATCATTGTCTTCTTGTTCTCCTTGTTCTCCTCGCCTATTTCTCTCAAGGCTATTGATCCTAGCCTGCATAGCTATTGATCAAGGCTATTTATGGAATGAAAGTAGACATTGCCATGAGTTGTGATCCTAAAGGGTATATCAGTAAAATGAGGGTAGAGAGGGGTAGATCTCATATCTACCATCATTTCCATGCATCTAATGATGTGATAAGGAACCTCAAAACTAATAAGGAGGTCAGAGAAAGGAAAAGGAAATGGATGTTCATGGTCCAAACAAAATAGAAGAGGATAAAAATAATCATGCTTATGTTATTCCTTTGAAAAGTACACAAGTCCCATGGAAATGATGGAGAAGATGTTTGTTGCCATGGCAGATGGGAATTTTTCCAGCATGATGAAGTTGGCAGAGCAAGAGAAAAAGGGATGGAAGTGGGCTAACTTGTTCAACAACAAGCCTTGTCAACAGAATCATCAGCACAAGTTGCTCACAACCAATCAATGCAAACTCTTGATGCACCCTTGGTTGATTATTCAAAGAATCCAAAAGAAAGGGAGAGTGTGCAAGAGGAGACTATGAAGAATGTTCCTAGAGATGAGGAAGTGAACTAACACTTCCCTTCTCCCCAAATCAATCAAGGTGATGAACAAGTTCCTAAAAATAGGCTAGCAGTTAATTTTTATGATGAGAACTCTGTTCCCAATGATGTCAAAGTATTAGCTTGTAGCTAGTTCATGGATGATGATACCTTTGTTACTACAAATGACTTTAGAGACTTCATCATCAAAGTGAAGAAAAATGAACTTAATGAAAAATTGGATAATGAAAAGGAGTTGACCCATCTACGTATGAATAGGTCACTCAACAAGTTATCTAATAAATAGATTTTCATGCTTATAGAATCACTTTGGAAGAAGGGAGGAGATTAGTTAAATAAAGTGGTATTCTTGTGTTTCTGATAGGGAGGGGGTTGGAGGAATCAATCACAGATTCCTGCTCTAGGTCTTGCTTGCAAGACCTCCTTGGTGTTTTGGCTTTCCACCTTAACCTATAGGACCCTTCTCAAATTTAGGTACCCCTGGTTTGTCTGGCCAACCCCACTTCTATCACAATTTCATCTACCAAGCTAACCTTGGTGCAATGCTCCAACTCTTCCTTAGCCCTTAATCAATCCTAAAGGCTAACCTATCCTCAACTCTCCATTAGTTCTTGTAGGGGTGTGGGAATGTCTTTAATGGCTTCAAACCAACCTCCTAGGGTACTTGAAGCTTTAATGGATTGATATAGCATCAAGACCTGTGTAGGATGTAGAGTGGTGTTTCTACAAGCTTTGTGTGTCATTAGATAGTCGTTTTATTCATTTTCAAGCACTGTTTGTAAATAAGTTGGATTCCACACTGTTGCTGGTCTGAACCAGGCAGTCTTCAGAAAATGGAGGTTTAGATCACTTTCCCACCGTACAAATTGTATGGCCCTTTGGGAATAGTGACTAGACTCCATGTGTGTAAATATGGTAGTAGGATTTAGGGTTTGTGTGAACACAGGTGCTATTGGCAAAGTCTTGCCCTAGGCGAGCCAGGAAGAGTCCGACTAGGGAAGACAAGAAGTGCAGAGCACATAACTTACAGGGGTGATCATTTCTTGATAAATTTCTTTTTGGAGGAGGTAGGCAAGTGTCTTACCTAGTTTCCACATGAAGGAGAAAGCTCCATCAATTCAATTGATGTGAGAACAAGTTGACAATTTGAAAATAGCCAGAAAATGGCTTAAAACCCTAGGAAATGACCATTTTCAAGTTTAAGCATTGTACAGATAGTTAAAGCTTAGGACCTCAAAAATATTTGAGAGGTGTTCATATGGGACAAGGACCTCGAAGAAAGATTGAGGTGGTCTTTTGAAATGTTTGAGTAATAACCAGTTGTTTTGGTGATGGAGACCTAATTGGGGGTCATGGACTAGTAGCCTTCTTAACCCTAGATGAGGGTTTGGTGAAAGCGATGAAAAGGTGGAGTTTTGGTGAACCTTCAAGAACCCTAGGAGGTTGGTTTGAAGCCATTGAAGACATATCTACACCCCTGCAAGAACTAATGGAGTGTTGATGATAGATTAGCCTTTAGGGTAGATTAAGGGCTAAGGAAGAGTTGAAGCATTGCACCGAGGTTAACTTGGTAGATGGAATTGTGATAGAAGTGGGGTTGGCCAGAAAGACCAGGGGTACCTAAACTTGAGAAGGGTCCTATAGGTTAAGGTGGTGAAACAAAACACCAAGGAGGTCTTGCAAACAAGACCTAGAGCAGGAATCTGTGATTGATTCCTCCAACCCCCTCCCTATCACTCTTCTTCTTCATCATTGTCTTCTTGTTCTCCTTGTTCTCCTCACCTATTTCTCTCAAGGCTATTGATCCTAGCCTACATAGCTTCTCTCTCCCTTATCCATTGCCTCTCTTCCCTTGCTTTAGCCTACTCTCTTGCTGCTTCTTGTTCTCTTCTTTCCCTTCTCTCCCTTTCCAAGGTTTCCCTCAACTCCTCCAACTCTCTTGCTAACTAATTTTTAGGTGCCATTGCTGATTCTTCAATCCCTAAAGGACCTAATTATTGCTATGACACCACTATTATGTAGAGGATATGGGACTCAAAACAAAACTCAAAGGCTTGAAGGTTTTTTCAATGAAGTAATCTCAACCATGTTCTAAACAACGTTAAGGAAAGAAGCCTCAAAGTGCACTTATGACTCCAATCTTTCTCCTATGGATCCAAACCCTTGGAATGCCCTTAAGGGACAGAAACAAACTTGTCTTGAATTTTTTCAAAGCCCCAAACCTCTGACTCAAACAAAAACCCACTTTTCCACCTTGACTAGGCTTCCAACCAACTAGGCCTCCAACGGTGGTTTTTTTTACTTTTCTAACAACTTTTCCAAAAGACTCACCAAACTAATGATTGAATTAGGTGTGTTTTGTGATGCTACACAACATACCAAAATCTTGATAGCACTTGTTTCAGACCAAACCTTTCAAAAATCTGTTGTCCCACCAAAACTAGCCTAAATAGCCCCTTTTCCAAAGCAACCCTATTCAAAACTTATCACCTGACCATGAAAATTTCTACCATTCATCTTAAATTGTTTCCCAAACAAGTATTTTCACAACTTTTAATCTCCTATGACACCCTCAACATGCTCAAACACAAAACCCTCACAAAATTGCTCCAAAAACTAGCGCCTCTTGAAAAATTGACTTCCACACACTTCGAGAATCTTCTCTTTGACTTTTCACCATTAAATCATCATTCCTAAACACCTTGAAGGAATTTGAAGGAATATTTTAAGTATGACAGTCAATGAGTAGAAAAATGTTAGAGAAGCAAGGGTTTCAAAGACCTATTAAGAAACCTTATGACAATTCACGGCATCATATAAACACAATTTGAAGCACACCATTGAATGCAAGGATATAGAGTTTAGAGGAGGTGTTCCAAGGGACTTTAAACTGAAATAGATGATAATGGCAAGATCACTAGTCTTAATGTCCAATTTGAGATATGTTCCAATTTGAAAGGACCTAATGTCCTAATTTGAAATAGATGACTTTAAAAGGACCTAATTTCCAATTTGAGATGTGTTCCAAACTGGCTTAATGTGATGCAGAGAAAAGGAAGAAAAATCTCAATCCACACTCAACTTGACATTCATTAAACAAATTCTTGTTTCCCTTACAATTTGGACTCTCTTTCCCTTCATAAAACCTTGAAAGGTAGACTTTGCCATTGTTGTTTTTGAATGAATTGATCACTCAACAATGCAACTTGATCACTCAACTTTAATCACACAATCAAACATCTCAACATGACTTGGGGATGATGTAAAAACTCTTCACACAATAGAAAATGACCAAACAAATAGACCTTGTACCCAAAAACATCCATTCACCAATAGGATAGTCAAAATAAAAACTGATTAAAGGAATTAACCAGAAAATGAAGCATTCTTTTAGACTCCTAAAAATATCCTCCACAAGTTCCCAAAAGCATAGGATCAAACACCCACCATAAATGTATCAAAAGATTGACTTACAAGCCATAAACGAGGCTTAACTAGACGCATGGAAGTGTTCAACCTTTCGAGAACTTTTACCCAAACACCCGTTCCTTTAAAATATTCTAGCAGGGTTCCACAAGACTTTGTTCAATACTTGCATTCATTAGTATTGCACAAATACTCGAGAAAATTATGAAAAGGAGTGCATTTTAAAGACCATTTTCATGCGTTACAAGGGAAAAACTGACCTAGGGCATCAAACAACTTTTGCAAACATCCATATTTCACTCTAAAAAAAATTTGAACATGAATAAGGGACCTAAACCTAACATTCTACCAAGTTTTACATTTTTCCCATGGTGGAAATGGGAATTATGACCATTTTGGTGACCAAACCCTTGTTTGGTAGGGTTTCAAACCCTCTTTCACTAAAATTGAAGTAAATTTCTTAATACTTAATGAAATCAATTCAAATCACCACCAAAAGAAATTATTCTCTACCCTCTATCAAACCATATTCATTATAGGGCTTTACAATGCTGCTGCAAGTCGTACCAATTGAAGGAATAG
>VDFB02228600.1:0-16540 GCA_007258455.2 Sequoia sempervirens
ATTGCAAGATTTTGTTATTACCTACAATGTCTCAATCTTTCTGGTATTACAACCTCACTAATCCGCTATAGTTATTGTTTATGTTTCTACGGAGGCCTAGGGTTTGTACCCTAATCATGCTCTTACCAATGCTTATGTTGTTTTTTATTAGGGCTCTCTCAATGTTGAGGGCCCTAGGGATAAGCTTGTCATAAGAAGTGACACATTGCATCTTTAACTAAAAGGATAAATCCGTATTGACATTAGCAATGATGATTCCAACTTGTTGCTCCTTAGGAATGGGTCACTTGATCTTACTAGCTCGCTACCTCCATTGTTGTAGGAAGTTTGTGATCAAGTTCAATATTCTAATTTTAAGAGTCTTAACGGTTGGAAACCATAGTAAAATTAGAATTTAATAATTTTTGGAATTAGCATTTTAAAGTGTTTTTTGGGGTCATTAACTTCAGACTATCTTCTCTTTTGTAGGGGTGGTTGCATGCCAAATTTTTTTGGTGTAAAATATTAGAATTATTAGATTGTGTTACATGTCTATGAATAAAAATTAAATTAGAGTGTGAGTTTGATATTTTTTGAAGATCTAAATAGTCAAGCTTTGTAAAGAAAAATCATTTCAGATAATATTAGTCCAGAACAAAATGAAGAGACACTTGATAGATTGCACGGGCTAGATTGAAAAGAAGGGGTGATGGTAAATGTTATTGTCCTTGCAATAATTTCAAGGGCTTAAAGATGATATGAATTTTAATCACAATAGTTGAGAAATATTGTAGGCAACATGGTCATGTTCAAGGGGGGCATGATTATCGTCCATTGGTAAGTTGTTCATTATATGTGTTTATATTGATTGAATTTGTAAATATTTATATCGTTTTAACATTATATATATATATATAATCACTTGATCATGATCATGGTTTATTTGTGTCTATCATTATTATAAAGGTGGGGTGCCCTAGGGCAGATGATATGGATTATCATGGCCTGAAGAATGTGGTTTTGCAAGCGGACGAACATGGAGCTGTGAATATCGAAGATGAAGTTAATGATCCTATGGAAGAAGATGATCATGCGCCAAAAAACATAGTTGAAGATGATGGTACGAATGCATTGATCCATGACACATTTAGTGGCAGAGTTGATCATGATGATCAAGATGACTTTGATGATGTTCATGATTTACTTATACTTGAGAAGGCATACGAGCCCCTTTATGAAGGCTCTGAAACAATTCTTCTCTCTGCTGTATTATTGTTGTTGAACTTGAAGGTTATGAATGGTTTATCAAACATAGCAAAATTATGGATGCTAAAGTATGTCATATATGTCATCTTATTTCATCTATTTCAATTGTTGTTAGTTCATCACTAGTAAATAAAGGATGAAATGTGTACCATTAATATTCTTTATATGAATAAATTATTTTTTGTTGTAGGTTGATTGGTGAATTTTTGTTACCACCATCAAATATTTTACCTCGCTCATACCGAGATTTATGTGCCATTATGAAAGATATCAAAATGGAGTATTAAGCAATAGATGCATGTCCCAATGATCATATTATATATCATAAACAACAAGAATTTGCAAAAGAATGCCCAGAATGTCATATCAGTAGATATTGAACAGATCAACTAACAAAAAAGGTGCCTCGCAAGGTTCTTCGTTATATTCCCATTATTCCACATATGCAACGATTATTTAGGTGAGAAAGCTTAGCACAATTTATAGATTACCATGCATGGAATAGAAGTGGAGATGACATTCTTCAAATTCCTATGGATGGTTCTACATTTAGGGACATGAAGGAAAAATGGCCACACTTTAAAGAAGAACCTTGTAATCTCAGGCTTTCATTGGGAGCAGACGGTGTCAATCCATTTGGACAGCTGAGATCTATTTACTCAGTGTGGCCTATTTTTGTTATCAACAATAACATTCCTCCATGGATATCAATAAAGAGGGAGCACATAATGTTGTCAATGATTGTTCTAGGTATTTGTTTACATCAATTTTCTTTAACGTAGTAGCATCTCATTTGTCTTATTTTTGGCATAATGACATTTTTTTCATTCAATAGTCGTGTACATTAATATATATATATATATATATTGCAGTAAAATGGTTATAATAATTATGTAATATTTATGCTCATTCAACTAGGTAAGTACCAAGTTAAAGATATGAATGTATATATCAAGCCTCTTATCGACGAGTTACTAAAGTTATGGAATGGAATCACTATGTATGACATCTCTAGACCAATAGGACAAAGATAATTTCAATTCCATGCAATGCTTGTATGGACAATTCATGATGCCCTAGGGCTAACACATTTTTGTGGTATGTTATAACGTTCAACTACACTTTAACAATATTTAATTTGATGAAGTAGATATCATGCATGTTTTTAAAATAATTTATTCATTATATATAATTAAAAAAATTGACATATTTAATCCAATTATATATCATCTTGCAGGTCTTCAAACAAATGGAAAATTTGTATGTCCAATTTGTGGTCCAAAGATGAAATCTCATCGTTCAACAAGTTTAGGAAAGCAGGTGTTTGATGAGTATAGACACATCCTCCATAGAAATCATAAGTATCAAACTACTGAAAAACATCTTTTCAATGGGAAAGATGAGACTACATCAAAACTATGAAGAATGTCACCTCGCCTATGGAAGTTGGAATATAATAGAATTAATTGTCAAGGTTATGCATCAAATCAAATTGTTTATCTATCATATATGATATGTTTTGAATTTATATTTTTATATTGTGTTGTGTTTACTGATGTTGTAATTGACAATGATTGTCATTATTAATTTGTTTAACTTTTATGCTTCATGAAGGTCGTCAAGGCATTAATGGCTGACTTCCACAGGGACTGAAAAGTTATCCCAGACAATTTAGTAGGTTGCCCTACTATGAGCAGTTAAAAATTGTGCATTTTTTTGATACAATGCATATCATAAAGAATTTAACCGAAACGTTATGGAAAATATTGGATGGAAGGCATGACAAAGAAAAAATTGTCAAAATTTGTAGTGACATTTAGGAAGCCAATTATGCAATGAAAAATGTCATTCAATTAAATAGTGATGGAGACAAAATTATTATAAGTGTCCTTCCTTGGTTATTAACAAAGCAGCAAAGCAATGCTATAAAATAAGTCATACAAAAAAAATGATTTCCCACAGGATTTGCTGCGAACATAAACAATATAATAACAAAGAAAGGTGAATTTGGGTCAGGGATGAAAATGCATGATTGGCATACCTTCATTAAGGTAATTATTCTGGTATATTATATACACTTGTATAATGCATGCAATTTTCAGTGTATTGTGTTTACTACTTTTGGAAAAATAATGAAAAGATCATTTTATAATTGTTGCAGTATGTTCTACCTCTATCTCTCCCAGACAACTTTGACAACAATGTCAAGCAAGTTATATATGATCTTGGAAAATACAGAGATTTGTTCAATTCACTGTATACATCTTATAATTTCCATTTGTTTTACTTGTTATGTAATATACTATGTATTTTTGTTAAATCTCGTTAATATATTTGCACTTTGAATCACTTGTAGATGGCTGGGTATGTGCGGGATCATGATGGGCCAAAAAAGTGGCAATATTATGGGTATTTGTAGGGTATGTGGCTGATGACTTTTTTTTACCCAAAATTGATGAAATATAAAGGGTTTTTAGAGGATATTCTTAGCTTTCCACCTATATAAATTATGCTTTAATATGAATTTAATAAATAATTATTATTTATTTTCTATTAGAATTATGACTAAAGTCCTGATCAATAGGCTAATTGAAAAACATCTATAACTTTCAACCGGTATTACATTTTTTGAATCCGAAACATGCGTAACATTCTATGCATCACATAATATAGGATTAAAAAAATAAAAATTAAATTTCATGAAGTTTTGACCAAGTTACGTGGTCAGACATACGAGTTTTTATATTTTTAAAATTTGAAATAAAAAAAAATTCATAATTAATTATTTACTTGGAAAAAAATTACAAAAAAATATGCATCACATCAGGACATGAGTCCTATACTTATATATAAAATATTATAACAAAATATTATCATTTTATTATGGTTAGGGTGGTTAGACAGACACCTACTTCTTATTTTTCCCTAAAATTTAAGTACTACTACATCGAAATTTCAAAATTTCACCAAATAGATTTTATTTATTTTAAATAAACCTAGTAGTTTAGAAACTACATTCAATTTTCTAAAATTCTATTCTTACATATTTTTGAAATAATATAGATAGCTTATTCAAATTTTTATGTCAAGTTGCCTAACATTGATTTTTCTAAATTTTTGCCACTTAGGGCCTTTTCCATGACATGATCCTCCACATACCCGCTATCATCTAAAGAAATCCATAAAGAAGATATAAATTATTGGAAGAGAAAAATTCTCATCTAATGTGTGAAATGTAAAAGTGTCTACCTTCAACATTTTTCAATGCACAAGAACACTACCTCATACACCAAGTTGAGGAGATTGAATTGTGTGGACTTGTACACACAAGGTCAATGTGGATGGTTGAGAGGCACTTGAAATTTTTAAAGGCTTTGGCTAGACAAAGAGCACATCCTGAGGGTTCTATGGTGGAGGGATATATGGTATACCAGACCATGGTGTACATTAGTGAATATCTTCCTAAGTTTGCAGCAAAGATCCATGTAGATCGCATTTGGGATCCCAATTCCATTAACAAATTCAAAGGGGAGTACCTGTTAGGGAAAGGTAGATTGAGGAAAGTGAGAGGTAATTATAAGATGGTCATGGAGATTAATTGGAATACATTTTACATATGGTTTTTATGTATATTATACTTATTTAATTTTTAATCTTCAATATACATCAATTATAAATTAAGGTCGCATACTGTGGTATTTAACTAATTATACGTCATTTGTGAATTTCAATTTTTTTTGGTACAATTGGTCGAGAGCCGGATGCACTACATTTGTACGTAACCAACTAATTATCCCTTTAATGGTTGACGTGTATGTTGGTTCTTTTTACAATGTAACCAGTTTTGTCTTCTAATATACCTATGGAATTGCTAATTCCAATCGAAGGCAGCTCAAAGGACCTGGACCAATTGACGAGGACTTTAAAATTCTCCTACACTTCGGGCTTTGCAAGATCCAGGAGGGTGATCCCTTAATGTGTTTACAACCTCTACACCATTATTATAAACAACATTAACAATAGCAGATGATCTCACTTAATAGCTCAACACGATAAGATAATATCAACTAGAATTGACTATTCATAGACAATATCAACTATCTGGAGCATGAGATAACTAAACACATTCCATTGTCTAAGATAGTCAATGATTTGCAATTTGTAGTAAGCTTTAGGCAAAGACAAACAAATACTGAACTACACTAATAATGACAACTTAGATCAATGCCATATATCCATTGCAGGAGTCAAATTTATATGCATCTAGAGGTTTATAACAAATTTAATACATCACATATAAGATCCCTAAAAATATTGCATTACAATTTCATCAGTATGCATTCTAACCCAGGACTATTTATCAGATCCTTATACAACACATATCTGCCTATAATCCCATTCAAGCATTTTGATTAATTCCTTGAATTAAAGCTAAAATAGAATCATACACACCACAACAGTGAGATGGATAAAACAACCCTTAGTTATTTCATTCAAAGTTCAGATATGCATGTACAATGGAGAGACATGAGCTCGAATTTTTATTTCAACTCAAATGCTAGTTTTGTTATACAACATTAAATCTCTATGAACTCAAAACCTATTACATAAGGAATCAAAACCTAAATTGCATTTCTCTAAAACCATCGGATATGCAAAACATATCTCCTTATAATCCCATTCAAGCATTTTAGTTAATTCCTTGAATTAAAGCTAAAATAGAATCATACACACTACAACGGTGAGCTGAATGAAACAACCCTTAGTTATTTTATTCAAAGTTCAAATATGCACATATAATGGAGAGAGACGAGCTTGAAATTATCATTTCGATTCAAATGCTAATACTGTTATACAACATTAAATCCTCATGAACTTAAAACCTAAATTGCATTTCTCTCTAAAACCATTGATCTTTACAATCAGCTCTGCAACTTCGCCTAGACTCGATCAAAATTATCTAACTTGCTAACCCATACTTCTGGCCTTGAAATACTTCTTATAAAAAAATGAAGGAGCAAACAAGCTTCGGGATAGAAAGTACACACATCACTAGCCGATTAGAGCACCTGATGATATTCCAAAAATTGTTACAACTGTAATAATCCTAGAGCATATTCATGTTCATCATGTCGACTGAGGAAAGTTGATGCAATTCAAAAACCACAAGAAACCCATATCAAGAAAGTCATCAATACAAAACTAGGGCCGTTGTAACCGCAAAATCAAATTTTCCACCTGTCCATAGTCCACTCTCTTTTACTCATCATCATTCAAATACTTAGCTACCCACTTCTGGTATTCTTCATTAGTAAGCCAGTTAAAATTAATCACTTCATTTACCTTAGTACTATAAGGCATATACTTTACCACTACCTGATTCACATCTCTTTCAAAAGACTCCAAAAATGAGTTGGTACCAATAATCTTATCCATACAACTCACCAACAAATCATAATCTGAGTCATCACAAATTAATTTAATTTGATTATTGATGACCTTATTTGCTTGATCCTGCCATTGTTGGAGTGTTCTGATTTTTCCCATCTCATCAATTATATTAGGTAACAATGTGTTACCCCAATCATTGAAATTCTTTACCAACTCTTTAATCTTCCTACTCAAATCATCTGGTAGGGTTTGAAAACCTTGTAATGATTTTACTAACACATGAGTAGGCTTCAATGATTGGGGCCTATTATTTATATCAAACCTTGAGGCTTTATTTATGATATCCAGATCATTGGCCCTAGGGATCCAATTTTTAATTATTTGTACCACTACCTCTTGATCCCTATCAATATTCTTTATTGCTTCCAACAAAAAAGAATATAAAGAATGTATAGATTGCAATTTACTATCTACCCCTTTATTTAAGTGCTCCAAAATAGTAGTAACAATCTCCTTTTCCTTTGAAAGAAATCCCTCCTTTGTTATCCTTAATGATGTTTGTAATTCATCAATTTTCTATATGAGCTGCCTCTTCTTTGGATCAACAGAGCACTTAGTTTCTTCATCAATTTGTTCTAAAGGATGGGTGAGAGCAGGATTCTAAATGGGAGACCCTAGTGTGGAAACATTTGGAGAAGCAGGAGGCATTGACCCTGCTGTGGGAGGTAATGTACTGGTTCCTGGAGCATTTGATGTTTCCCCAATCTGTCTGTATCTGAACCTTTCCACTTCAATTTCCAATTCAACATTTCTCTGTTGTATTTTACTATATTCTTCAATCAAAATGTTATACTTCTCCATTAGGCTTTTCCTTTTAGCCTCCTCCCTTTCAACAGTCCTTTGGGCCAATTTGGCCACATTTACAGTTAAATTAGTGGCCTCAGTGGTTGCAGTCTCTGAAGCTCTCTTTATTATTAATCCTCCTCTAAAATTTGGATTAATATCAACAATATTTGATTTTCTCCCTTGTGGAGCCAATGCCCAAATTGCCAAGGTCTCATATTCTTCACTGAAAACATAGTTTTGCAATGCTGCCTTAACCTCTTCCTCAAAATCTTGAAAATGATTCTTGCACTTCATAATAGCATTAAAAGCTACTGCATCTGCAATATCCCACTCAGAAAAAATCAATACACTAGCCTGACTCACGAGTTGTCTTCCTTTTTCAGGAGTGACGTTCTTGAACTCTTCCATCAATTCAACTTTTACTTCTTCATCATTCTCCTGGTATGACCTGTCAGGCCTTAGTTCTCTTCTCTCCCTGCATTTATCTTGATACTCTTAAAATTCCATTCTCTATGCCAATTGTAAGAATATAGGAGTTTTCACAAATGTATTATCATCTAAAAACTCCCTGCATGCTTCCATTCTTGCATCTTGCACACTTTTACCTTTCATATCTAAATTAGACAAAACCAATTCAGCAGAGCTAGGAGGGGAAAGCATACCAACCTGCATGTCCTGATCAATAACAATAATTTCATCTTCCAGATCCTCATGTGGGTGATTAGTTCTCTGCCTCTTAGGGCTTGGCTCAGATGGTGGTGATGGGGGACTATCTTTTGGTGATGACTCTAAATCAATGATCTTAATTTCCCCAGGTACTTTGAATTTTGGACTTGGTCATGGATGCGCCTTCATTATTTGCTTCCCCTTCCTATCTACTTCCTCCTCATCACTGCTACTATCATTTTTCCTTCTATAGATGGGTCACTTTTTTGTAGGCTAGTATACTGGCCTTGTTTCAATTGGCCCAACACTTTGTTCTTGCATACCCAGACTTAGCCTTAAATTTATCTTTTTAGATCTCAAGGTGTCCATAATCTCCTTGAAGTTCTTCATTGGAAAATAAATTTTCTTATGGTATGGACTGAACTCCAATAGTGGATCATACTTCAGATCCATTTCATGCACAACATCCAGTAGCTTACTATAAGCTATCTATTTCTCCTTGTTCAACTCCTGCTTATTTAGATCAAATTCATTTCTAATCAGGTCCTTAGGGAAGTTGAACTCATGTGCAAATTTTCCAGCTTTTATTATTTATCTGAAAAGAGCAAAGAAACCCTCAGGATCATGTTGTCACCTTGGACCACATATCAAATGGTAATCAACAAAGAATTTATCAAAATGTGTCCAGCCTCCCTTTGAAAATACAAAGTTAGACACCAATGTATAATCAAGGAAGAATGTTCCTTTCCCCCTTCTAGTGAGGTTGTCTTCATGAATACAACCTATCTACCACATAACTTCTGCAAACCCTACTTTTGGTGGCACATTGTATGGCAGTATGTGAGGGGCTCCCTGAAATCCATATACTCTTAAGATAGTGCTGACTGGGTATGGGATAATGTCACCCCAGTTATGGTAAATCCTCAAATTTGGCTTCCTCCCCTTTGGCCTAAGAAAATCATGCAATTCCTCGGGGATCATAGGTACATTCACCATCAATGTAGCCCTTAATCTAGAAGTAAAACAATTATCAAATTGCACATAACTAGTGCTTTCCTTATTATAGGATAAATCTGTAGCCCATATCTATACTGGCAACCTTTCTCCATCAACTGATTGCCTTAATTTCATCTTCTCAGAAAAGAAATCAGCATTCCTAAACAGAAAAATATGCATCAACATAAAATACCAAAAGAATTGAGTACCAGTATCATTTTTCTATAGCTTCGACAACCCTTCATGTATCCTCTCATCCAAGAAAGAAGCAGTCATATGTCACAGAGAAGTTAGGGTGTTGTATTTGCACCCCCATGAACATGTACACAATAGGCATTACTGCACCAGGACTAAAACCCAAAATATGACATAATGAATAGAAAGTGGCCAGGAAAGGTTTTGCAAAATAATTCAATCTGAAAGGTTCCTAGTCACTAGGGCTGATATGAAATTGTGAACCTCCTACCCTGACCAGATGAGGTGGAAGCAACTTAGCCCTAAAAAGAGATTTCAACTTTCCATACTCTTGCTTCATTTCCTCAAGATTGATAAGAAACAAGTCTTCACTCGGCTCACTCAAATCAAAAAATTTTTGGATATCTTCTCTGTTAATTTCTAGTAGCACCCCTCCATCATTATCCCTAATTACCCATGTAATAGGGTCATACCTCGTGGCCACTACCCTAAGTAAGTCCACATTAGGGAATACATTTGGTACAACCAGCTTCCCCATGTCATACATCCATCCATTTGAAAAAGGGTGAGGAAAATTCCTCTATCTATACCACAATCTAAACATTTCTAAGCTGGTGAGAGGAACCTTAGCATCGACAGTGTTGGAATAATTACACACTAACCCCTCCCCTAGGGTTTTCCCTCGCATCAACACTACACCTTTCCTTCTATCATTCGTTGATAATGGAAATTGATCCAAGAAATCATCGTACAAGTTTCTTTTCAAATATTCAATGTGGCCAGAGTGCTACTTGGTTGGTGTCATCTTGGACAAACTAGGGCTTCGTTACAATGTTACACTTCAATTAGCTAGGACTAAGCAGAGATAGGAAACTATAGAGTAAAAAACTACAATTCCTCACAATTTATGATTAAACTATAGCCTTAACAAGAGATTTTAATAAGCTCAACGACAAGCATAGCAAACCCCTTTCCCAAATTTAGGTGCAGAATGACTAGGAGGCACAAAAAATAAAATTACGGCTCTTTTCACATAAACTCCAAATTCTGGATGCAGTGGCTCACAATTTCACCTTTGGCTCAAACTGTTTTCATGAAATAATTTGATGCTTTGTGATACAAATGAGGTAGGAAAATTGATTTTATGTCAATCAAATCTAGCCAATAAATGTCTCATCCGCCATTAAAGCTCATTTGTGGGCTGCACGAATGGCTCCAACCACATTTGATACAAATTTAAATTTGAACTGTTGATCCTCTAGTTTGATCAAATCATAGACGACCACCTTCAAAACAGGCTGAAATAATCACCAACACGGAAATAAGGGGCCCACCATGCCATACGCCACAAATGAAAACCACATGGCAGTTGCCCGCAATACCACAATCCCTCGATTAACCATCGTGGGATGGCGGGAAACTGTTGATCCTTCTCATTAGAGATCCTGCTCCTTCAAAAATGGTCGTCGTCCTTTCCGTTAACTATCAACAACTTTTCCCACAAAATTATAACATCCACATTGAAATAAAGCATGTGCATCTCACAAGCACTTTAGTAATCCAACCCTTAACACATTTAGAACCAGCTAATGCTTCCTTCACTCTTTAGACCTCATCGGATGAGACACATGGCAAGCGCCTGTGATATTGCGATCCTATAATTCCTGATCGCGGGATGGCGGGCATTGTTGATCTGCAGGAAATAGATCAACGACAATGCTAATTCAACCCTCTACAAAATAAAAGCATCAACGACCACCTTCAAAATAAGCTGACACAATTGCCAACATGGTGATAAGGGGCCCACCTTACCATACACTACAAAGGAAGTCCACGTGGCGGTTGCTCGCGATATCGCAATCCTGAAACTTCTAATCACGCGATGGCGGGCAACCGTTGATCCTGAGCATCAATGACCTCGTTCATTTAACACAGTCGCCAGCCATGTCGTTAACCTTTGAGCAGCTTTTCTAGTGAGATTTTAACATATCCGTCGATTTAGAACATGGGCATCTTGAGAACACTTTAGTAATCTACCCCTTAATACATTTAAAGCCGGCTAGTGTTTCTTTTACTCTTTAGGCTTCATCGGATGAGACACGTGGCGCCCGCCCATGATTTCGCAATCAACCCAAGCACCATTGCAGGATGGCAGGGAACAACTCAAATCAAATGGTAGTTGGTCAATGATAGCACAAATTTGATCCCCCGGATAGGAAACGTGGCGCCTGCCCATGGTTTCACGATCCTTCAATTCCCAATCATGGGATGGTAGGCACCATTGATATATATAGGAAATAGATCAATGACATCACTAAATCAACCCTTGCAAAAATAAACATTCATTAAAAGAAGAAGTGGGCATTACTAGGCATACGACAAATAAAAAAATTATATTTATAGAAGAAAAATAAAATAAATTTACAATTTGTTTTATAATTTCACTTTTAACTTTAAATGTATGTTCACTCATTAAGTTGTATTTTTTTTACAATCACATTTTTATTTTAGATGTTTGTTTATAAAATATAAAGATGCATTAAAAATATATTAGAAATATTTTTCTTTATATTATATAGCATTGATAACATTAAATTAACATAGAATAATTTTACAATATCACTTAACCAATCAAGAAAAATTTAATCATTACTATGCAACATTATTCTCACATCAAACTAACAAATAAACATTGAATTTTTATTTTTTTATATTATAACATTCATAACTTAAACCTTTTATACACAATATCAAGTTAATTATAAAAACACATAAAATTATTTATAAGCAACTTAATTTTTTTAACAATTTAATAAAATATAATTTAATATAATTAAGAAAAATTTAATAAGAATTATAGATAAATTTATGAAAATTGATTTACTTATCAAGAAAAAATCAATGATAAATTTACTTATTATAGATAAATTTACTTACCAATCTATTTTAACCATCAAGAAAAAATTAATCATTAGTGATTGGAACATTATTGGCACATCTTTTAAACTGACAAATAAGGTTAAGGTTCAATTAGTATTCAATTTGGGTTAGGGATCAATTAGGGTTATAATTCAATAAGGGTTTAATTAAGGTTAGGGTTAAGGTTAGTCTTAAATTAGGGCTAGGATTGGAGTTAGGGTTCAATTAAGGTAAGGGTTATTGTCTATTTTAGGGTTAGGGTTCAATTAGAGTTCTCTAGGGTTTTGATACAATTAGGGTTAGGTTTCAACAATACCTAGGGTTACGATTATAGTTCAATTAGTGTTAGAGTTAGGGTTATAATACAAGTTCAATCAGGTTAGGGTCAAGGTTTAATTAGTGTTAGAGTTAGGGTTGCAATAATAAAATTTTCTATAATGATAATGGAAATACATTCAATTAGATTCATATACAAATGCACAAATAAGAATTGGTAATTAATAATTCTCTAGAACTAAAGTTATAATAAAAAATACAATCCTTAGCTTAATCATTTGTTCTTTGTTAGGGTTGGGATAAGAATTTAACGAGGCCAATCGAGACTTAGGAAATAAAACCTTGCAGAGGAAATCAAGTATTAAAATCAAAGTTGGGTTTTAATTTTAATCCGGTGACATAAGCCTAAGCCATTAACCCCAGTGGTCATGTCGCCAACGGCTTAACCGAAGCCTTTCATTAAATACTAACTATGCAATGTGTAGATTTTTCAGATTCAAAGATATGGGAGAAGATCTTGATCGTACCCCACCAACTCACTCCCTCTACCCCATATATCTCTCCCACTCCCTCCCTCTTTCCCTCTTTCCCTCTTCAATCTTCATATTATGTTTCTTTTCCTTCTAATTTTTCATTTTAAATGAAAAAACTTGGTTTTACACCTCATTTAAGTCATTTAATCCTTGATTTTTGTCTCCAATAGATTTATTTAAAACTATAGATACCATCCAATTGAATTATGAGATTCCTCTCTTCTTCTATTAGGATGTAAGAAAAATCATTTGAGAGGTCTTTTTGGATCTTAGCCATTCTAGTTTCAAGGAGATCCTTTCTTTGAAAAGGTTTCTAAAGACTTGGACATTCCACTCTTTTAGTCTGAGTTTTATGAATTTTAACTTTCGATTGAATATGCACATCTAAGTGCAATGATCAACTGTTTGGGTGAGCCAAAAGTCAGTGACAACCATTCCTCTCTCTCTCCCCTTCCCCTCTCTCATAACTCATAAAGAAGTGACATAAGTATTTTTTTGTTTCAAATAAAATATCACAACTCTCCACTATAAGTATATCATTTAAAAAATAAAATGCTCATTTAATAAAATAAGACACTTATTGAAACAAGTGTTGTTATCATAGTGAAAAAATATTGTTCTTATCTGTACAACAATTCGGGTAGCAATGTACAAGCATTGGATAATTTTATATTAATAGTTTGTCCTATGAAAAATATAAAAGGTGAGCACAATAAATAACATGTATTTTCCCATTAAATGTGAAGGATTTTCAAAAAAATTTAGTGTTCAACTATTGGTCCATTTTTGTTCAGGATAAGTTGTATTTTAAATCATTATGTGTTGTTTTTATAACAACAAATAGATTTTTTGTGTTCAACTATTAGTCCATATGTGTTGAATATAAAGGTAGAGATATCAAATATTTATGGTTATCAATAAGACAATTTGGCTCTCTCTCTCTCACACTCTCTCTCCTCTCTTTCACTCTCTATCTCTCTCTCTCTACCTTCTTCCCCTCTCCCCTTCCCTCCTAATTATTTCTATATATATATATATATATATCTCCTTCTCTCTCTCTCCTCTCTTAGGTATTTCTCTCTCACTCACTCCTCTATCTCTCTCCTCCAATCTCTTTAACTCCTAAACCCTTAAACCATCTACCTTGTACCCTTAACCCTCCCTCCTCCTATTTATCTCCCACTCCCTCCCTCTCTCTCTCTCAAGTATCTTCAATATCCTACCCCCTCTCCCTCCCTTAGGTCTCTCTCTCACTCACTCACTCCTCTATCTCTCTCCCCTTAACCCTTAACCCCTTAATAAACCTCTACCCTCTACCCTTAACCCTCCCTTCATGTATCTCTCTCCCACTCCCTCCCTCTCTCTCTCTCTCAAGTCTCTCCCTCCTACCTCCTCAACCATAAACCCTTAAACCTTCTATCCTCAACACTCTTCCCCTCCCCTTTCCCCTTCCTAATTCTCTCTCTCTCTCTCTCTCTCTCTCCCTTCCCTCCTAATTCTCTCTCTATATATATATCTCCTTTTCCCCTGCTTCTCTCTCCTTCCTCTCCTCCCCCTCTCTCTCTTCTTTCCCACCTCCACCTCCTAATTACCTCAGGTATATAGAGAGGAGTAAGAGGGAAATAAAAAGAGAAATAGAGATAGAGATATAGAGTAGGAGAGATGGAGGGAGAGATGGAGTGAATGAGAGAGAAAGGGGGAGAGGGAGAGATAGCTCAATAGATAGAGGGGGGAAGAGGCAGGAGTGACATAGATATTGGGAGATATAGAGAGCGACAGGGAGAGATATATCAATCACCCTCCCTATATCTCTATCTATTCATCCTTATCTCTTTATCTCTCTACCCCTCTCTATCTCTTTGTCTCCCTTTCTATTTGTATGTTTGTCATTATCTCCCTCTCTCTCTATATTTTGTTCCCTATATTTATCTTTGTCTCCTTAAGTGTGCAATGGGTACATTGAAGAGGTCTTAAAGGAGAACTATCACATCTTTAATCCAATGACATGCTACCTTGAGCATAACTCCCCAAGGACACATGGCATCCTTGGATTGTTGACATGAAACAACCAATCAAAATTTAGTCTCTCTCTCATATTAATATATATTACTATTATATTAAATACATATTGTATTAATTATATTTTGTATTATATAAAAATATACTTATTACTAATTATTAATTATAATAATTTTATACGTATTTAATAATTTTGTTAAAGAATATAATATCTAATTATAATAAGTTGAATAATTATATTATTTATTATGTAAAATATGGCTAATATATACTTAACTATATTGTAGAATATTAAAACCTAGCTAAATGGTGCCAAAATTTTGAACTTAATTAACATTCTGTAAAAGCTAACGAAACCAAGTTGTAGCTCACAAATTGGGAGAAGGAAAGGTCAATGCCAGCCGTAGGAAGAGTTTATAGTGGAAATACAAATAATGCTAGCCGAGGAAGAGTTTGGAGGAGTGAAAAAAAGGTTAATACCAGCACTGAGGAAGAGTTTGGAGTTAAAATAAGGTCAATACTAGCGTCGACAAAGAGTTTGGAGTGAAAACAAGGTCAATATCAGTGCCGAGGAAGATTTTGGAGGAGTGAAAACAAGGTCAATACAACGCTAAGGATGAGGTTGAGGGAACTCATGGAAAATCGATGACCAAGGGGCAATGAGTACTGTAAGTTTGGCACCCCCATTCTCTTTTAACCTTCAATTTTCATGCCTAGTTTCCAAAGATCTTCTCGTACATTGGTACCCCCATTCTTGTAAAATGGTATAAGATAAGACAGAAAAATAAAATAGCTTATACAAAAATATATCCACCTACAATCCCATTCCAAGCATTTTAATTAATTCCTTGAATTAAACCTAAAACAAGAATCATACAGCACTCACAATAGTGAGATGAACTAAACAACCTCTTTGGATCATTTTATTCAAAATTCAAATGCTTGTAATAATGGAGATATACAGCTTGAATTAACTCATATCAATTCAAATGCCAAGACTATCATAAAACATCAAATCCCCATGAATTCAAAACCTACTATAGAATGACTCAAAACCTAAATTGCATTTTCCTAAACCATTAGACTTTACAATTTTCTCTACAACTTCATCTTAGACTTGACCAAAAATATCTAACTTGCTAACCCATACTTCTAGCCTTGAAATCCTTCTTATAGAAAAAAAAAAGGAGGAGCAACAAGCATCGGCCAAAAGCACACACGTGTAACCAGCCAATTGGACTGCCTTGTACTCTTCATCAGTTGGCTAATCAAAATTGATCACCTCATTCACCTTGACACTATAAGGTTTGTACTTAACTTCCCCCTAATTCGCTTCTCTTTCAAAAGACTCCAAGAATGAGCTGGTGCTAATGTTTTTGTCCATACAGCTCACCAACAAATCATAATCTGAGTTACCCTATTTTTCAGATTTTTGTAGTCCAAACATGATATAA
>VDFB02228602.1:0-15521 GCA_007258455.2 Sequoia sempervirens
AAGTTAGGGTGCACAACTACTGGGTCCTTTCCCCTAGATGCATATATAAATTTTATTCCTTTCACATAAAATGAAATTACACATGTACATAATAATTATAAAATACATTTAAATAACACAATAGAATTGTAATATAAATATGTATATCTAATTTTGTTTAAATATATATAGAAGTATATATATATTTAACAGAGATTCAGAACAATAATATAAACAAATAGATTTTTCGAGAGACCCAATATAAACCTGGCATGCAAATTCAACCTACAATAAAAATGATTTTGTTTAATTTCAAAACAATAAATTTCACTACAAAACTATATTGAAGAACTTTAAGAAGATTTAAGTAAAGTTTTCCATAGAAGATTCAAGGGTTTCATATGAACAAATTTCAAATCACAGAACTTCTTTCAATGAATTTTTCAAACATGGCCAGATCTTGCTTATAAAACAATAAAATACTAATAAATTAAAAGAAGAAAACCTGGATCGATGTAGAATCCCCTTTGTGGCTTCTCCTCAGATTCCTGCCTTCAACTCCCTTCTGAACCAATATTTTCTTCCAAATAATTCTTTTTACCCAGAAGCACAAAAACAAAATATTTTTCCTTTCTTTTCTTTTACAGACCAAAACAACAGAAAAATCCCCTTTGTGTGAAAAACTCTCTCCTAATAAAAATAAAATAAAAATCCATAAAGCTCTTCATCTTTTTTTTCGTCAAAAATCCTCCTCACTCATTGGTCCTTTTCCTGCTTTTAAAAGCACCCACTTATCTACAATTTTAATTAAAATTTAAATTATTTACTCAAGATATTATCCACACAAGATTTTCTAATTTAATATTAAGAAAAAGATAATATTTAATTACCATCATCAATAATCATTTAAATTAATTTCTAACACTTTTAATCAATTAAATAACTTTTTAATTTGCAATATATTTAAAATTCAACATGTAACTAACTTACAATTAATTAAAACAACAAGACATCATTAATTAATCTTATAAAATAAGATTAATTAAATGACTCCACAACCATGGGTTGGGGCTATAGCTTGGTTTGGCTTCGTCTTTCTGTAGCGGAGGTTGGTCCTGAGTTCTAGTCTCCCCCACCCCGATGAGTGCTTGGAGGCGTGTCACACCAAGCAGCCCGTCCCGGTCCACGTTAAAAAAAAAGTTTACAGTAGCACCTACTGGGTTTATAAGGGGAGTGGAGTGCTACCCGATTCTATGAGTCTAAAAAATAAAAAAAAATAAAAATGACCACTAGCCATAAATAAAATAAATAATCAACAATCAAACTACATAACGACAAGGACCAAAAACCTCAATCATGACACGACAACTCACAACAGGACGACAGACTTGGGACAGGGACACTTCCAAATGAACTCCCTTTTTCAACATTTTACCTGTTGGGTTAATTCAATGCTTGCCCTGTCCTACCGAAGCAAGTGGAATCAAGACTTTATTCCTGCAAATCCTGCATCCAAATAAATGTCAAGTAACACATGTATATATAATCGAAAATATCATATTGTGAGAAGGAATTGCAGCGTAGCAGGGCACTCGTAACTGATTGGTGCTACACTGTCCTCTCACCAAAACTATACTAACAATTACAATATCAAATATGAAATAACATTTCTAAACTAACTGATTACATCATAAACTAATTACTAAACCACTGCATTACATTGTATTATTGAAACCAATTAATCATCATAGAATCACAACACATACATATATGATATTAATGAAAAACCATTGCATAATCAAATAATCCAAACACCACATAAAATATCATAAATCAGCATAATAATGTCAAATGTAGCAATCAACTAAACTATGCATCCACACACACCAAGTTGGTGAACTAGTCACCATCACAAATCAGTATCGCACTAACATATAAAAGTAACAAATATTAGCAAATAGTATCAACAACATGGGGGTATTACAGAGAGTCTTTAGGTCGCTTGAAATATTAAGTGAATGCAGTGCCAATTCTGACATAAATGCAAAGTGCAAACTTTAATATAGATGAGCGGATGCAAAATTATTCAACCTGAATGTAGAAGCCTCCACATGAGGTGTTCCTATCACTCCAACGCAGATTAGATCATATCATGACAAAAGACTCTAAGATGGGACTCAAAAATTGCCAACAAACTAACAAGCCTTGATAACACTTGAAGCCTGGGCCGCAACCTACTCATCTTTCGCGACAATAATACCCCACATTTTTTCAAAACAATCCCCTGAACGCTTACAATTTTCAAGGCAGAGCAGAGTGGAAAAACATCTATCTTGTTGTCACATTGCTTACACATGCATAGATGACGGCAAGGCAACAACAATATGCACACCTCATTTCTCTTGCGCAACACTTAAACTCCATGCTTACACAACAATCAGTCATCTACAATTAAGATTATCTCCACGGTAATCATAATGAATGGGCTGCGAGTAAACCTCTCAGATGAGAAACTTGCTTATCTCCTCTAGCATACTTTTCTCCATGAACTCCTTTATTTTGCAATAATTACAATCAGAAAAAATCACCCCCACGGTATTGTCACTGCTCTGACACCATATTAGAAATATAAGAGAGATTCAAGCAGATTTTATAAAAACTATATACAAAATCTTCTACACAATCATAATAATATATTTCTATTCCACACCCGCTCAATGATATACAATACATATTTATAGGATTTCCCATATCCTATATTATAAGAAACCTCATATAACAATTGGACTCTAAATATACGAGTTGTTCTAACTTCTAACTCAAATCCCTATAAACATTCGTATATTAACCTACACTTTATATTCTAACAAACCATATTAAACATACTAACAAACATATCAAACAATGTAACATTTCTAACAAACTCGTGTGAACACTAATTCATAACACCTATGTGAACACTGAATCCCAACAATAAATGTAGGGAATAAAAATGTACTCAGGTTTTTCATTCCATTATGTGAGTGTAGGAAGCCTCTCGACTTAATTAATATGAAAAAAAATATTTTTTTGAGCAGGAATAAAATTTAAACAAAAAATAATGTATTAAAAAATAGCTAAAAGAGGTCACTGCCTATAGAGGCCAAAGACCTCCCTCATGGGAGGGGCGTGACTCTTATGGAGTTACGGTTCTTTAAGGAGGCTGTAGCCTCCTCCATGGGCCTCAACCCCAAATAAGACAAAAAAAAAATTGTAACAACATTTAAATGGCACTTCGGTACCTCACAAACCCACACCCATCTCCCTATCAAAACAAAAATATATATTGTTGTCGATAGTGCCAAATGCCCTTGCAACATCACTGTGGCTTCAAACAAAAAAAACTAAGCCTAAACAGTCAAAGCAAAGGAAAATGATGTTGAGAAAGTTTCAATGCCTTACCTTTCATCATCGCCCCTCTACACCATTTTCCTGCAAGACACAAACAACCATAAGAAAATAGGTGTTGAATTAGGGAAAACAAGTCTCTTCTAATGAAATAAACTTGGGCGCCCTACTTGTTTAAAATGGCTATGAAAGGAATTAGTGAATCGTGAAATCATTTAACTTGGCTTCTATAATGTTTCATAATGGCATAAAATTTATAATCAACAACAATACAATATCACATTAAAGGGTATTAATGTTTTAAGGTCAGAGGTTAATAATAACAAGAGCTGTGCGTGAGCTGGAGTCCTTTCCTAAAGCAATATTGGATGTTCATGTTACTGTAGATGGCATAATGTAGTTTATCTCTCTTGTTGTTGTTGTATCTCAAGATGAAAACAATTTCAAGATTCTATTCTTCACATTTGTCTTTACCAAATTTAAAGATAAGTTTGGAATTATCAAGGGAAGCTTAGACATAGTTTAGGAGAGTAAAAACAATATTCAAAGGTAGAATAAATATGTCTTACAAAAGCCATTGTGAACACAATAATGAATATAGCAGAACATACCAAAATTAGACAAAAGATACTGGCTAGAGATCAACACGGAAAGATGAATTTGCACATGATTGAAATCATAGTTCATAAGGATTTGGTAGGTCTTAACCAGTTCATAGAGGATTAAAACTAATAGCATCGACACTATTTCAAACACTCTCTTCTTAAACCCTTGAAGATGAGAAAAGGTTTGAATTCTTAGTGATTTTATTAATAATTTTTCCACGAAGTATAGTTTTTGAGCTTCAAAGGCTGGTAAAACACAATGCAGTACAACCTCATGTCTTAACTCAATATTGGCTAAATGCTCAAGCTAATGGGTGATAGTAATAAAGTACATATAAATATGTCATTGAATAATATTACAATTTAAGCCATGTATTATAGAATGGCTCAAGTAAGATAAGTATCATAGGCTGAAAATTTTTAGTGTTTTGTTTTAATGGCATTGCAAACTGAAATATAAAGCTATTGTGTGTATGAAATATTGGATTAATTAAATAGAAATCAAACACATGTTAATAAGACATTAAATCGAAAAGCTGAAAAGAAACAGAATAATGCAAACCGTAATCGCAGCTTCTCGAAACCGTCTTATCCTCCTCTAACTTCAGCGTTTTTTGTTTTCCAGATAGCTCTCAGACCAACAGATCAGGCTCAACAAAATGACAGCTAAAGAACGAGATTTAAAATGCAAACTATGCTAAGTGCAAAAGCTATGCTAAAATGAGAAGATTGTGTGATATCGAAACTGTCATGAATGCAAATGCTGGTTGAGTGTATGCGTGCGTGAATGAGTATTCAGAAAGTGTGTGTGTAACCAAAGCTTGGATTTGCACCGGAATTTATAGAGTTTTCGAACGGATATGATTGGTTGAATCGATCGACGGTCGGGATTAAGCTTGTTTCGAACGAACGGCGGGAGATTTTCGAAAGTGGAAGAGAAGGATGGAAGGTTTCCCTTTTCTTCAATTTCCGTCATTGAGTTTCGAAGGGAAACTTCCATTTCGAAAGATGAGTTAAAAATTTGGAAGGGTGAGTTAGCACGAGTTAGAAATTAAATAAAATAAATTTATTTAATTTAGAAGTGAAGATGGAAATGGAAACTCACATAATTAAATAAATCATTTTTAATTATATTTAAAAATGAAATTAGGGTGAGGTGGAAAATATAAAATAAAATATTCAATATTTTAAATTCGAATATGGGATGGAGAATATTCCATTATTCAAATATTTAAAAATATTTAAACTTTAGAACCAAATGATAATTAAATAAATAAATTATAAAAATTTATTTAATTTAATCAAGCGGAGGGTAGAAATGTTAGCAATTAAATAAAATTATTTATTTAATTTAAGGTAGAAGAATTTAGAAGATGAACGATATAAATAAATAATTAAATTTATTTATATGTAGATGACTTTAGAGGAATTAATTAAATAAAACATATTTAATTAATTAACAAGCTTAATCATGACCATTTTTAGACATATACATTTTGCCCCTCTTTGAAGTGATGTGTAAAACACATTGCTTCAAAGAAAATAAGATTTGTGCCCCTGATGTACTTTCGATATTTCTGCTGATGATGCCCCCTCGGGAGGTAAATCACGGATGAAAGGGAAAGTGGTTTAGCTCACGACAGAAAAAGAAATGTCCATTTTGAAAATAAAGTCACATTTTACCCTTGGTTTGACCTTTAAAAGGTAAAAGGTTGAAAGAGACAAGTCATTTGTACCATTGAGTTTGGTGAAAACTATAGCTGTGAAAGCGACATCGCGACATGGAGATTATGTATCATCGCCACCGATTTGAGAGATCACGTAGATATCAGAGGCCAGCTGCTTATGGACCACCGATGAGTCGATCGATCCTCTTATGCTTTCAAATTTTTTTGTTTGGATCAAAATTTTCATGATTTTCTGCGGTTTCAGTTTTAAAATTTACGTTTGCGTGCATATAGCAACGTTTAGGCGCTTTCAAAAAAAACAGGCGCGCATATGGTAGAAACAAACGTGCATAGGGCTTAGATGTTTAAATTTTGTAAAAAACCAGTGTAGCGCATCCCATAAAAACTAGTGCGCATATAGGGTAGGTTTGAAAATTTTAGGGATAGAGCGCATATAGGAAAAACAGACGCGCATTTAGGAAAAATGCGCATCCAGCAAAAACAGTGGCGCATAGGATGAGCAAAGTGGCGCATACGGGAAAACGCACATAGGGAGTCTGTTTAAGCGCATCCCGTGAAAAGAATGGCACATATGGGATTTAGCGCATCCCGTAAAAAGAATGGCACATATGGGATTGAGCGCCGAATGCATGTTGTGATGAGAATGATGATTTGTATTGCTTCCTTAGTCAATAGATAGGTAAAATGTCATGTCATCATGCTGATATGGGTAGGGATGATAGAAAAATTGAATGATTGATTGATAACTTTGCTTCCTAGGATAGAAAACAAAGAGTAGATGGAACTGACATGACTTCTGATAAATTTGCTTCCTGCGATAGAAAACAAATAGTAATTGATGGTAGGATAGATGTGATATGATATCTAGCTTGATAGAGTTGATTTGATTTGATTGATATGACTGATTGTGTGATATGGGTTGTTGATTTGTTG
Organism: Sequoia sempervirens; assembly: GCA_007258455.2. Taxonomy (NCBI): domain Eukaryota; kingdom Viridiplantae; phylum Streptophyta; class Pinopsida; order Cupressales; family Cupressaceae; genus Sequoia; species Sequoia sempervirens. The sequence goes on from VDFB02228602.1 coordinate 6,593, forward strand.
AATTGATATGAGTCATTGATATGGGTCTGATATAGTTTACTGATAGATATGAGTCTGATTTGATATTGTGTGAATATTTGATATGAGTCTAATGGATGATCTTTGTAATAAAAAATAGGAGGTTTTCAAAAACCTCCAGATTAGAGAGCGACATTCAGCAGGATGGGATAGGATCCCTGAGTTGACCCCTGCTGACAGAGCATTGATTGATGCATGCAGTTTGAGACCCTTGTTGGCGATGTCACCGATTAGGGTCAACAGAGGATTGTTGACAACACTTGCAGAGCGATGGCATTCGGAGCACAACACCTTTCACATGCCGACCGGTGAGGTGACAGTGACTCCTGAGGATGTGTACAGGATCTTAGGTATTCCAGTTGTTGGAGCCCTTGTGTATTACGATCACAAGGAGATTGGGGGTATATATGCTTTGAGGAGAGTGTACGGAGATGCGCAGATAGTCGGGCACTGGGTACCGTGGGCAGACTTTCACAGATATCCAGCCTTGCCAGTAGTTTTGGGTGCTTTCATCGGAGGTTTCCTTTGTCTGGATCGCCGGGAAAAGGGATTGTTAGTGGGTTGGGGCAGGATTCTAGAGCAGATGATGCTACAGTTGAGGAGATATGCATGGGGGAGCTGCATGTTAGCTCATCTCTATCACGATTTGCACCAGGTGGTCTACAAAGGATCGTCCAGTTTATCTTGTGGGGTTACATTGCTATAGATCTGGGCATGGGAGAATTTTGCTGTGACGAGGTCGGCATGCCCCAGAGTGAGGCCACTAGGCAGGCCATATATCTATATGTATTTTGTGTTCCTTACCCAGCCCAAGCTGGGCAAGGTAGATTATTGGAGATGACTGTTGGACAACATAGATACAGTCATATGGCGACCATATTTGGATTGTGATCCATGGGCGACTGATGATATAGAGATGCCCTATGTATGTATTCCGCGGTTCCTGATAGGGAGGACTCCCTTCATTTTGGAGAGATTTTTGGCATTGCGGGTGCAGAGGCAGTTCGGATTTACGCAGGGGATGCCGCAAGGGGTTGCACAGCTATGCCCAGTAGGGGAGGGCCAGAGGCGGATGGGGAGTCATCTATTGTGTATTAGGCTGCCTATACAGAGTTCATGGAATTAGCAGAGGTATAAGGTTGACGAGCCGAGACATTCTTGAGATGTTAGAATGTCAGATGAGTATGCTTACCTATTTCCACATGCATCCATTCCCATGATTTTTAGCCTAAGATGAGCCAACACTATTTTCATAGTACCACAGCCGAGGGTGGGTGGGCGGGGAGGATGTGGCCCGGTGATTGAGCAGGGGCGTGGGAGGAGGGGTGTGGGGGAGAGGGGAGGGCTCAGAAGGTGATGATGATGGGGGATGATGGGGAGGGGGAGGACATGCCTTTGGGGAGGTGAGGGGGAGTGAGATATCACAGTGTAGATTATGCAATGATCCAGGAAAGGGATAGGGGAGACAGACAGTGATCCTAGATGGCCTTCTCCCTACATACGTGGGGATAGATAGCCACTCTTGAGGGCTTCAGTGGGGCAACTGCGGGGGCAGCGAGGTCCATTCTGAGTGGTTGTAGCAGGCACTTGCCCCACTTTTATTAATCCTGACATAGCTGTAAGCCTGAGGCATAAGCCGCGAATGCAGTTGCACCTGCCCCAGACCCATAGTTAGCTTAGGTGATCCCAAAGAGGGATGTATTTAGGCGATGGGTAGTAGAGGCTGAGGGCGTGGCTCAGAGACTGATGGACACTGTAGAGAGTGCGTCATTGCGAGATGCCATTGCAGAGGGTATGGAGATGGCTAGGGAGGCTGAGTACTACAGGGTGAGATATGAGGAGCTATGTCCTCCAGAGCGCAGAGAGCCATACCCGCGATCCCACAGCAGGACCCGGAGCAGATCACAGACACATACCCAGAGAAGGGGAGTGATAGGGCCACGACAAGACCCAGATGCAGGCACTAGTGGCAAACCACCTCCCTCCGAACCAACACCATCAGGAGCATCGACCAGTTAGACTTTATGATGTATAGTATTTTTGGAGCATGTATATGCCATTTCTGATCATATTTGATGTATTGGACATTGTAGTTTCATTGGACATTTGGACATTTGTATCATTTTTGATGAGTGATGATATGCAGCGGTGATGATTATTTTGATGATGATGTGATGTGCATTTATGATGTGATGATATGATATGCATTTATGTTTATGTGTTTATGGAGACTTGATGACTAATATGATATGTAGGATGATTTGATTATGATATTTGATTATGATTATGATTTGATGATGTGTACTAATGATGTCATGCAGATGAATTACCTATGATTATTTTTGGATTTTGTAATGCAGATAAAAGATGAAACATGAATGTTGTGCTTCGGATATGCATTATGAAATGATGTGATGTGAAAATGTCATGAGTGGATAAAATGTTATGGCATAAGATGATAAAATAATAATAATAATGATGTGAATAGATAGTGGTGATGAAATATAATGATATGTGATGAAATATAATGACTTGCGAGTGGACTAAATGGATAAATGAAATGATAAGTGAGATTATAATGAAATGAAATGATATGATATGAAATGTTAAATGGTTAGATGAAATGCTACATGGAATTGTTAAATGATATGATATGAAATGCTAAATGGATAGATGAAATGCGAAATGGAGTTGTTTAAATGATATGATGTGAAATGCTAAATGGAATTGTTAAATGATAATGGATGATAAATGTAATGAATGATAATGATAATGGATGATAAATGTAATGAATGATAATGATAATGCAATACAAAATGATGATAATGTGATACGCTAAATTATAATGATAATGATGATATGAAATGATTTGGCTTCGGGGTATCATATCACGGTGTAAATGATTGTTTCACTAGAAATTCATAACGATTTTGAGTTTTTGGGAGCTATAACAATGATGCGATTGTAGCCATAGTGTCAACTGCTTTGTTATCAATCCTTGGAATTTGTGTAAATTTAATGTCCACAAAGTATTTCTTGAAATCATCAACCATCTTTTTATATGGTAATAGTTTCTCATCTTTGGTTTGATAGTCATCATTGATTTGATAGATGACTAGCTGTGAGTCACCATACTCTTGTAATTCTGTTATTCTCCATTCCAGTGCTTTTTTGAGTCCAGTGATCAATGCTTCATATTCAGCTATGTTGTTAGTACATGGAAACATCAGCCTATATGATCGAGGAATGGTATGTCCTTAAGGGGTGACAAAAAGTATGCCTACCCCTGATCCATGTTGAGTGAAAGAACCATCAAAATATAATGCCCATGTTTGCTTAGATTCTATAGTGAAGACATCAACATTTGGAAATTCAATGTGCAAGGGATGATCTGCTTGTAGTGGTGCTTCAGCTAATTGATCAGCTATAACTTGTCCTTTGATGGCCTTGCGATCGACATAATATATGTCAAACTCACTTAGAATCATTACCCACTTTGCTAACCTTCCTGTCAATGATGCTTTGCTTAACAAATACTTAAGTGGATCAATTTTTGAAACCAGATTGATTGTATGGGTTAGCATGTAGTGCCGAAACTTCTGTGAAGCAAAAACTACTGCCAGACAAGTCTTCTCAATAGAAGTGTAGTTGAGCTCATGACTTGTTAGTGTTCTACTGATGTAGTAGATTGCACGTTCCTTTCCTGTAGTGTCTTCTTGTGCTAGTAGTGCCCCTAGGGATGTCTCTGTTGTAGCAATGTACAAGATGAGTGGTTTGTCTGGATTTGGTGATACGAGAACTGGTGGAGTCATTAGATATTCTTTTATTTTCTGAAAATCCAATTCACATTTGTTATCCCACTTGAAAGAAACATTTTTATGCAGTAGATGTGTGAAAGGTAAACTTTTGTCGGCCAATTGTGTAATGAACCTCCGTATAGATTGAAGTCGTCCTTGTAGTGATCTTAACTGACTGATGTTCTTTGGTGGAGGCATTTCCATAATTGCTTGAACTTTTGCTGGATCTACTTCAATTCCCTTTTCTGAAACAATGTACCCCAAGAGTCTTCCAGATTTGACCCCAAAAACACATTTCTTAGGGTTAAGACGAACTTTGAATTTTTCTAATCTTGCAAATATTTTGGACAATACTTCAAGATGTCCTTCTCTGGTGTATGATTTTTCTAGTATGTCATCCACATAATCTTCCATGAAGACATGCATCATGTCATGAAAGATTGTAGTCATGGCTCTTTGGTAGGTAGCCCCAGCATTCTTCAGACCGAAAGGCATGACGTTCCAACAATAAGTTCCCCATGGACACGTGAAAGCTATTTTCTCTTGATCTTCAGGTGCAATCTTGATTTGGTTATATCCAGAAAAACCATCCATTAATGAATACATGGCATGTCCAGCTGTCAGATCAACTATGGTGTCAATATTTGGTAATGGGAAGTCATCCTTAAGACATGCTTTGTTGAGATCTCTGAAATCTGTACATATTCTGACAGTTTTATCTGGTTTGGATACAGGTACGATGTTGGAGATCCATTCTGCATAGTCGATCGGTCTGATGAAGCCCACATCAAGAAGTTTTCTCAGTTCTTCTTTAACTAATAATGCAACATGAGGGTGCATTTTTCTGAGTTTTTTTTTTACCGGCTTGGCCCCTGGTTTAATAGACAAATGATGCATGATAAGATCAGGATCAAGACCAGGCATGTCAGCATAAGACCATGCAAAATTGACCTGATTTTCTTTCAGGAATTCCATGAATTCTGGTATTTCTTTTTCAGTCATTGATGCAGCTAACTGTAAAATTCTTGGTTTGTCTAAAGTCTCAAGATCGACAACATTTGTAGGCTCAATCAGAATAGGCGATCGTTCATGGTAGTGCTCCGGAAGAGTGTCAAGATTCCCATCGTCTGGTGCCTCAAAGAGGTTTTCACCATCAGATACGCTCTTTATTTTATCTTTTGTTTGATCTAATACTGCCAGATTCTGGTTTTCACCATTAGATCTTTCTTTTTTGTTTTTACTTTTGCATCTGGGAGACTTGACACTCTCCTGATCAAAAACTTTATGTCGAAAATCGCTGGTGGAACAATCATTTGTATCTTCTGCGGAAAGGAAGTTTACAATAGCTTCATCACTTGGAAACATGGGTATGTTAATAGATTCCGTAAAATCCCAATCAATGAGGTCAGGATGAATTAAAGGTAGAGGATCGTCAGGTTGTGTGAGATCGGCTATGGTTAAGGTCATAATAGAGTGGTTTGTAGGATCCGAGGTATAAGGTGGATTAATGATGATATTGTCCTCATGATAGTCTTGTTCGTTTAGATCTAATTCAGTATCACTAGAATCATAGTCGATTTGTGGTTCAGATTCTTGCGGTTGGGTCCCTGAACCTTGTCCTTCAATTAGAGTTGGGGCATATTGGTGTATTACATCAACCTCTTTGTCCCTCCAAAACTCATCATTGTAAATGGTGTCCCATTCATATTCAGTAGAGTTTGTGTCAGAATTGTTGCCTAGGAAGTTCTGAATTGTTGTCACACATGCCTCTTGTGAATCTGAGCTTTCTTGCAATGTGAAGACAGTGCCATGTTTGGATTTGTTTTCTTTAGAGTGAGTATCATAACCCAATCCAGTTTTCTCTTTTGCAGTGAGTCCACGGAGGTGAATGGGTTCAACTACTCCTTCCTTCCTTTTTCTGATAGGTCCTTCATCATAACCCATCTTTTGCATGATTGAATATCCTTTTCCATATTTGTCTGTGGGTAATTTGATATTAGAAACTGCTTCATCTTCATCTTTATAAAGCCATTTTAGAATTTCCATATCTTCAAGATTTTCCATGGGGAATTTTTCTTTGATGAAGTGCCCCTTAAATTTTGTGATTGGTTCTACTGGTGTTTGCTTTGATGTTGATGCTGCTGATATTTGATGTTCCCTGATAGATGGTTGTCCATGTGATCAAGGTGATGTAGGTAAATTGGCAAGGCAAAGAGAGTATTCTCCAACACCGTGATCCTTGAATTTCAGCTTTTTGTCAAAACTATTGGTCAATTGACTAATTTGTGTGTCAATTTTTAGAGAAGTACTAGCATGAGCTTCCCGATTATTAGGGACCAAAGTATCTTGACTGACTTTTATGTTGGCACAAGTTTGAATGTTGGAATTATCAGCAGGTATTGTGATTTCCTATCCATCATAAGGAAATTTGAGACATTGATGATAAGTTGATGGGACGGCTTGCATTTCATGGATCCAAGGACGACCCAACAAGATGTTATATGCAAGATCGCGGTCCAGTACTTGACAAAAAGTATTCTTTATAACATGGCCCACTTTGATTGGCAGCATGATGAGACCCTTGGATGCTCTTTCTTCATCATCATAAGCCTTTATGGTAATCTTTCTTCTGAAATCAATGGAGTCCTTAGAAAATCCTAAGGCTTTGACCAACTTCAAGGTATAGATGTTCAAACCAGCACCTCCATCTATTAGAACTCATCTGATGCGAAACTTGTGAACCATGACTTCTAAGTACAAAGAGGAGTTATGGGGATGAGTTATGGAAATGTCATCCTTATCAGAGAATGAAAGACAAGTAGGTGAGGACAAATGCCCTACCATGGCTTGAAATTGATTTACATCCAATTCAATTGATACATTAGTTTCAACGAGGGCTTTGTCTAGAATTTATTTATGGGCTGGAGAAATCTTTAATAGTTCCAGAATGGAAATTTGAGCAGGGGTTTTTCGAAGTTGGTTAACCAAATCATATTTATGTTGAGGTGGAGGTTCAGTGGATCTTGAAGAGGTGCCCTTTAAGACAACTTTGGCTTGCGCTTTTGTTGTTGCGTTGACTTCTCTATATTCCACCTTCTTGTTGACTTTAATGACATTTACCCGCTCGTCGTCTGCGTAAAGATGGTTGATTATATGATCATCATTGATATGATTCACATTTTTTTTAGAAGATTCACCCTTTTGATAATTAGGCAATGGATTGCAGAATGCTTGGTGATCTACGTTGGTTTGTTGATTTCCTTCTATTGTGACGATGTCATTGTTGATTAAGTCTTGAATTACATTCTTCAAGGCTTGGCAGTTGTTTGTGCGATGACCTTTACACCGATGATAATCACAATAATATGCCTCATTCCATGATGGAGGCTTTACATTGGGTTCATAATTTCGTTGAGGTGGTAAAGTAATGAGATTTTTGGCCATTAATTCTTTGAATGCGGATTCTAAGGATTGACCCAATGGAGTAAAAGTTCTTCTATTCGAGAAGAATGAAAATCTTTGTGGATTTGAATTTGAGTTGTTTCCTAAAGAATTTTGATTGTTATTGTTTCCTCGATAACCCTGGTTGTTGTTTGAAGTCCCTTGATGGGAAGTGGAGTGTTGATTTGTATTGTTCCTCTAAGGAGGAGGATTATTTCCGTGATTTGCAATCAAGTTGACATTGTTGTTGCGACTGTTTGGGGTAGTGAGGACAAATGGTTTGGTTGAAGCATGATTTGCATCCACAACACCATCATTCACCATATTTTTGTTGCGAGTCCAGAATTTGGATTTGTCCTGATTATTATGATGGTTGGATGAGCTAGGATTTTCTTTGTCATGTTTTATTATGCCTTTTTTGACCAAAGCATTTTCAATGGTTAAGGCATCTTCAATCATTTTCTCAAAAGAAGAAGGACAATGTAAGTTCAAGTGATAGCTCATTTCCGAATTTAAACTGTTGATGAAAGTAACCATATTTTCTTTCTCTGGAACAGGACATGGGTATCTAGAAAACATTCTTCTCCATCTCTAAAGAAATGTAATGAAAGGTTCACCAGGTTTTTGTGCAACTTTACAAAGATCTATCATGGTGATCTGATGTTGTATGTTGTAGGTATATTGTGATATGAATAAATTGATCAATTCTTCAAATGTCCTGACGGGAGGTGTGATCTTGGATAACCATTCCATAGAGTGTACTCCAAGACTCCTAGGAAATAGTTGCATCAAGTAAGTATCTTCGTGAGCAAATTCTAATGTCAAGTTTTTGAAGTCTCTAACGTGATCGATTGGATCCGTTTTCCCATTATAGCGATCAAACTTTGGCATTTCACAATGCTTGGGAAAAGGAACCATGTTTAAATTTCTATCGAAAGGATAAGGACAAATATCCTCCAGAGTGTATTTCTTTGTGGTTGTTCCCCCTTGTAATTCTCTAACTTGTCCTTGAAGTGCCTTGATTTGTTGGGTCAAAGCACTAAGATCTGAAAGGGGTGTCTCTTCAGGTTTGTTTTTCAAGTTTTCAGTGTCAAAGTCATGAGGTAATTTAGCCCCTTGTTCGGCTAGATAGCGAAAATATTTTTCCTTATCTCGCTGTAAGATCTTTTCAATGGCTTTATGGAATTTTGGATCTTGTTCAGCCTCTCTAAGACGTTCCTCATCTCGTTCCTCATCACTATCCACTTGGTTTTTATCCCTGTAATTATGAAAAGGATTTTCTTCTCTATTGTCCATGTTGTTGTTGAAGAGTGGATTTTGATTTATGCTGAAAATGGGATTACTGCTTTCTCCTTCCTCTTGAGTGTTCTGAATATGAATTTCTTTCTGGATTGTATCCTTCAGTTTATTGTGTTGAGACCTTGTGGAGATAGGCATATGTTTTTGGAAAATTCTTCTAAACTTAGATCCTAGTTTTTGACAAGTGTGATGGTAATGATATCTTGATCCGATAAGATATGGAATCTTATGATATGATCAAGGATACTTCTAATTTATTGGTTGTGGCTTCCAAATTTGATGAGGGATTTTAGAATCCTGTTGGGGAAGTTGAACCAAAAACTAAAAAGTTGTTTAAGAGATGCACTTTTAAAATTTTGATCTTTGTTTTCAAA
>VDFB02228603.1:0-10497 GCA_007258455.2 Sequoia sempervirens
ACAAATGTTCCTTTTACATTTCAAAGTTTGATAAATTCTATTTTTAAGCCATTTTTGAAGAAGTCTGTATTACTTTTCTTTGATGATATATTGACTTATAGCAAGATATGGGAAGATCATTTGCACCGTTAAGGGGAGCAGGGTTTCCCAAGGACTTATTGGATACTGCAAAAGATTTGTAAAGAACTATGGCCGCAAAGCAACACCCCTTACAACTTTGTTGGAAAAGAATGTTTTCAGTGGAATGAGTTATCTAATACAACATTTAAGAGATTAAAAGCTGCTATGTGTACCACTCCAATTCTAGCCACTCCAATTTTCACCAAGGGCTTTAGTATGGAATGCGATGTTTTAAGAAATAGTATAGGATTATTTCTCATGCAAAAAAGATAGGCCCACTGCTTTTGAAAGTTAAGTATCAACTCAAGCCTATTTATGAGAAGGAAATGCTAGCTATTCTTCATGTAGTGAAATAGTGAAAGGTAAGAATCATGATAGTCTAAAATGTTTTTCTCGAGCAGTTGTTATCTACTAAAGAACAACATAAATGGGTCATTAAGATGTTGGGTTATGACTTTGAGATCATCTATAAGAAAGGGAAGGAGAATGTAGTGGTTGATGCATTATCTGAAGGATTATGAATCATTGTGCACCATTTCAATATTACAAGTAGGTTGGGTTGAAGAAGTTACATCAGAGTGGTAGAATGATGTTTCTACAATGAATCTCATTGAACAGTTACAAAATGATCCAAGTAGTTTAGAAAAGGTTTGTTGGAATGAAGACTCTTTGTTGTATAAAGCAAGTTATTTCATAGTCATGTGGAATGATGTTCTAGGATAAATCTGTAAATTTAAATGATCAGATTTATTGCACAGAAATTAATTCGAAATCAGACACAATAACACAGCAGATACCCTGGGAAAACCCTCCTCTTGAGGGAGAAAAACCCAGCAACAAAGATCTCTCTTATATATGAAAATAGTGGCAACAATTCTCTTTACAATGAGGCCGATCACAAGGCCAATATTCAGCACCTACACCAGATACAATAACAGATAATGACCTGCACTTCTGACTATATAAATCTGCCCTTCAAAGAAATTCGCAATCTGCTCTTAATAAGATTCGCACTCAGCTCTTGATAAAATTCGCACTTGAATGGATGAAATGAATCGAACTTGAATGAATAACGAATAGAAGAAAGTGACCTTGTATATATACAAATGTGAGAGAGGTCGCACCTCTTCATGTACAAGGTCGGCCAAGATACAAAATAATATAATTACAAATAATAAATATAACTTATAAGAGAAGTCGGCCCCCAAGAGAAATTATATTGTTGCCAAGAGAAGCGCCCATTCTTATTAAATGACACATATAAATAAATAGCCGATAGGCTACATTTATTTATTGTCTTCACTCGTGGCTAGAAGGACGAACCTGAAGCTGTTATAACATTAACACTCCTTCTCAGCTAGGGAGAGAACTTCCAGCTGCTCAAGACAAATCACCTCAACATGATGCCCATCACATTGGCTACAAACAGATGTGAAAAGAAGAATATCACCTCAGCGTGACATTAGATATCACCTCAACATGATATCAACCATACTGGCTACAACCACACTATGAGTAGTACAGAGTGTTCATCCCTTGCATTGATGTTGGCTCACCTCCGGTGACTTTCACCGCTGACTCTCTCAGAGGGAGGGGTGAAACACAAGTACAATATGTAATAGGTGAGTCTTGCACTGATCCACCATGACTTACGTGATTCCTGCGTCACCAGAGGGAAAATGCATTAACAAGGGCTTTGCACTTACCTCCAAATTCCTCAGATCACCGGAGGAAAATGCATTAACAGGGCTTACACCTCAAATTCCTCCGTCTCAGAGGAAAATGCATTAACAAGGGGATTTCACCTCGAACTTCTCTCTCAGAGAAGAACTCATTAAACAAGGCTCACTGATACTGAGACTCTTACTCAGTCAAGGCTGGATTCTCCACCTTACCAAGCTTAACATCTCAAAAGTACAAAACTTTATCTTGGCAAAGGCTTGGTGAGGAATGTCACAGCTGTCTACTCATCGATGCTGATGTACCCTCTCAACTTCTCTGGCCTTTCGATATATACTGTTGATGTGTGTTTTATCATCCACCAAACATTCAGAATAAAAATGTCCAAAGACACTCTATCCTCTCTTGAAAAACCACCGCATAGGCGATTCCAAGGTTTCTTTAGTCGGGTCTCGACGTGTGGATAAGCTCAATGGTCGTTGTGATAATGCTGGTAATAAGCAAGGGGACTTACGTAGAAAGTCTGCACAAGCTAGGGACTTAGGAAATTTATCTTTGTAGGTTCTCAATTAGGACTTTCAATTGTGGATCTCAAAAAAAATGGCAAAAAGAATAGGGTTCAGAGAATCTAGTCTAAGCCTAAGGAATCAAGAGACAGTAAGGACTTGGTGAAGCGAAATAAACCACACTTTGTTTCGCCTCCTGCAGGACAACATACGCAAAGTGGTTGCAATCTTCAAGGGGGTTGTGAGAATAATATTCAAACCTCGGATAAGGTTGAAGTTAGGCTTCCACACTTAGGAGCTCAGGCTAACTTTACGCATCGAATGAAAATCATCCATCCGAAGAAAGTATGAGCTACACTTCACCAATGAGTCGATACGATCAATCTTTTATTCAATTTAACAACTTTTCAAAGCAAATTCTATTTAATCTAAATTTAACTCTAATCTATGGTGGAAGATAATATGTAACCTCGCTTACTATTCAGCAATAAGAAGTGATTCAAGGCAAATCATGCTCAAGAGCTTTTATCATTCAAAATAGTCTCAATGCGACAATATACATAACAGGTCTCCACACAAAATGAAAATGAGAGAGCACTAGTTTATATAGAGCTCCAAAAATGAAATAGACGGCCGAGATTTAAACAAGATTAACGGCCTAGATTGTTACAATCAAACCCTAATTAGGGTTTCCCAAAACAACAAGAGTTAACCATCAGAAAACTATCAGAAAAGTGGCAGTTCCAGCTATAATCAAGGAGAGTCGTCCTTATCCATTTGAGTGGCATTGTGCTTGGCGAATCTGGACACTACGGCAATGACTTCGTCCATCGTGACAGGAGGTAACATGCTGATTCGGAATTCTAGTCCGTCCAACTTCTCGGCGCATCTAGCAAAGGTACCTTCCCAATCTGTCTCCTGCTTCTCAAAATCTTTCCGAATGGATGAGAGTCTTGCCACTCTCGCAAAGTCCTGCTTCGAAAATGGTCCAGCGGTCGGGAAGAAAGTTTCTTGAACTTTTTGCTTCAGTCTCTCTAACTGCATGTCGTTCTCCCGGATGACTTCACGGTCGAACACATCTGTAGTTATCATGCACATCTTCTCCTGGATTTTCCTGACCTGTTCTTCAATTCCAAGCCCATCGATTCTCGCCTTCTCCAATACTTCTCTTATTGTCACTGCCCAAAACCAGTGATGAAAATCATATGCTGCCCCTGCAACGATCACCCTTTTATCAACTAACTCCTCCCTCGGAGTGCTCTTCAAAATCCTAAGGCTCGGAATAAGCCTTTCTTGCATATCCGGGATGCCATCCCATGTCTCTGCCATATCCATCAACCTAGAAAGAAACGAAGAGGTTCGTCCATAAGCAAGCGCCAACCTCTCCATGAACAAGGCAGCTTCCATGCCTTCACCTGCCATCCAGTCTTGCGCTTCCCTGGCTGTCACCATTCCATACTCAACTTCCTGAGTCATCTCCTGTGATGAATTGAGGAGAGGAGGAACAGTTGCATTGCCTTGATCTAGCGGCTGGGTCAAATGTTGTATGTATTCTTTGAGACGTTTGACCTCCTTTTTATACTCTTTCTTCTTGGTCACTTCCTTTTCCAGTCTCGCTTTAATGGTTGAGACGGAATTATCTAACTCTTCTACTTCTTGACCTTTTGAAGTCGGACCAAGGTCAACAGTGGTGATAGCATACTCCTGCGGAGTGATTTCGTCCTGTGGCTTATCCACTGTAGGTACTGCAATGTGCACGGAACGGTGGCCTGTCTCGTTCCTCTGGATGGTGGAAAACTTCTTGGCGGGCTTCTTGGTAGCAACTTGTTCTAATCTTGCCAAGAAATCGGCAGTATCGTCCTCTTCTTCCTGTTGAGCCTCAGCAGGCACCTGAACTTTCATTCTTTCTAATAGCCAGTCTGGAATGGTTGACTGTTCAATGCCATCCTCTACTTGGACCTCGTCTTCGTTTGGAACATCCATGACTCCTCTGAGGGCGGAAATCATTCCTTCCTCTAAGTCATTATCCCAGACATCCATGTCATTGTCTGAACCTAAAATCTCTGTGCCTGCCGGTGATGCAGGCTCTTCATCATCTAATTGGATAGGTTCATTGTTCACTTCCTGAGCTGCAAGAGGTTCGAGCATCTCAACCAAGGAGTCGTCTATATTAGCCACCAAATGGTCAACATTCCTGGACGCCGCTAACCGAGAAGGTCCTCCTTTATGCTTCTTGGAAACAGGTTCTGCACTTGGCACCATTTCTTTTCTTTTCTCTCCAATCCCAACCAAGTCTTGATGGGATGCCCCGGCATTAGAGGAATATGACTCTGATTCGCTCAACAGATCATATGTGAGCGTGATTCCTTTTTGTCTCAATTCCTGAACATGATCATCAACCCACCACTGAGAATATTTCGTCACTGGCCTCATCAGGGTGGCTAGGTCTGCGTGCTCTGGCTCTGACCATTTTACTGGAGGGAGAGGTCGACTTTCCTCAAAGCGAGGTTGGACGTGGTTTCCGTCATCCTGAAGCTGATCAGGTACTCGGCAGAACTCAATTGTTCTCATAAAATCTACGGACATCCTGGACCACATCTTCCGTCTGATCTCGTATTCATCGGCAGCATTTGCCCAATAATCCTCCAGTTCTGCTCTGTGCTTATATCTTCTTCCTTCCACTGTCCGGATGTTATGATGTGGGTCATAATTGACCCTGGACTTGTATGCCGCGAAAGGGTACCATTGGATCTCCAACCGTGCACTCTCAGCTGCTTGGGCGGATGGGCAGTACTCTAGCATGTTCCCGATGAAGAAAGGGAATGTGACAGACGCTTTCTTGGTCGGCCTTTGAATATTCTGGTACTCTTCTAATTGTCTCAAAACCTCGAGCAATACCATCCGATTAGTCGGATAGATAGGCAATTTATAGGGATTTCCAGTAAATCCCTGGATCCTAATATATGTGAATTTAGGGAACTAGATGAACCAAGACCGGTGACTGGCGATAAGGCTTTTGCTTCATGGCTGTGCTGATGTATTCCTCATAGGAGCTTCGGTGATATGCATTGGGAATTGCATCATGCACCCTCCCACAGGGGTGAGTCTTTTCTTTCAATTGGAGCTGATGATAGCAGTCGTAAGGCTTGAGCTCGTTCTCTCCATTACCAATTCTGCCTTTGCAGACCAATCCTGGATACCTGTATGATCTGGCCAATAGGTATATCACATATGAACTCATGTGAAAAGACTTAGTCTCTTCAAGGTTGATCAGTTGCTCGTGAAGGTTGTCACTTATCATCCGTGACCAGTTGAACATCTTAACTCCGGAGGTGACCTCGTCGATGAAGTAGTACATCCAGCTTTCAAAGAAGGCGCCTTGCGGATTGCCTGCGATCCTGTTCAGCATCAGCACGATATCTCCAAAATCTTCCTTGAAATCCGTGCGGCGAGGTCTCTTGGGCATCTTCTTGATTGATGGCTTTGGCTTGTCCATCCATACCTTGTTGACTGTGGTGGCACACAAATCTGCCTTGCTGTCATATAGCATTTTGGTTTCTTCTTTGGTCTTATAGACCGTTCTTGAATGCTCAGGGATGCCAAAGGGATGCCAAAGGTTTCTTGGATTACAACTTCATTCAAATGTGCCAAGACTCGTCCGTCAGGGGCGATGATCTGTCTCTTTTGAGCATCATAATGGCGAGCACATTCCACCATTAACTCAGCACAATCCATGGCCGGTGGGAATCCAGCTGCTTGGAAGATCCCGTTTCTGACCATTCTTATGGCTATTGCTGTGGGAAGTCCCTTCTGACCGTATACTCTTTGCTTGAATTCGTCAAAATCCACATGTCCGAGGTCAGTATCTACAACATTCTTCCACTTTGAGATGACCTTGGTCTCCTTTTGGGCACCCTTATTGGCGAACTTCATTTTCAGCTTCCTTGATAATCCTCCTGCCGTGTCCGTCAACCTGCAGTCATAAAATTAACATTAATAAAAAGACTTTTAAAATAGTTTAAACCTCGTGCCTTGGATTCGAAAAAAATAATAACTTTCAGCTGTTCAAATAATTAAAATATTGCGAAAAAGCAAGCTGAAAGTGACTTTGATGGAGTTGAAAATTCTTGCCAGAACTTCGTCAAGAGGAAAGGGCATAAAAAGATAGCAAATTTAATTAACCAATCCTCAAACCTCAGTGAAGGATCGTCAAATGTAAATCAGATTTAAAAATCTGATTTTTTTGAAAAGTGCGCCCCTCTTCAAAAAGAATTCAGCTTTGAATAATTTTCTTTTTCTTTTCCCGCGAAGAATTCCTCAGCATAACACTGCTTATCCTTCTGGACAATTCGACTTTGCCTATTGATGAATTGATTGCCTGACGATTTCGAGAAAGATTAAATTTCTCTTCAGCTGTGTGTGAAAAAATGAGTTGTTGAAACTCATTATAATGCTGAAGGATTGAATTCGATTTAGCAACTGCCATCTTTCTTCTTGATCCTCGATTTGTTTTCATTTTCCAAACAGGCAACTTTCCTTTTATTTTCCGACAAGGCTCAGTCTCGAACTTATCCGGACAAATCTCCCTGATCTTCAAAAAAATCGATTTTTTCATTTAATGCTTATCTTTTGATTTTTCGAATTTTTAAATAAACGTTAAATCTTTAATTAAATTCGTGGTGAATTTAATTTTCTTCTTGCCGGATTTCATCTCCGCCTGGCATACTTCATTTTCGTCCGATTCGTGTCTGGCAAATTTGATTCCGTCCAAGGTATTTTTAAATTCCAAATAGTTGAGAATTAATTATTAAAATATTAATTCCAACCCGTTCGTCTTGGACCCATGGCTATCTTGATTGTTCTTTCGTTTTTCTTGGCTGAGAGTGTATTTTCCGATTTTGTCCTTGATTTCGTCTAGCCAAACCAAAATTCAAGCCATTCCGTCAAAGATTTCATTGCCAGATCCTCATTTTTCTTTGCCAAGGCGGGATTTTAAGCTTATTCTCTTCCGCCAACGTCAAATATTTCCTTGCTCGGTCGAATTTTTCTAGGCAAGATCCTTGTCAGAATGTCTTTGCCGGTTGAATTTTCCTGACGTCTGACGTATTCTTCATCCTTTTGGTCAAGGACGATCCTTCCTTTCCTTTTACCTCGTGCATTTTTCTTTAGCCAAAGTTGACAATTTCTTCGCATTTTCCATACTTAGGCAAATTTTGCCTTTCTTTTCCCTCATCGTATTAGGCATATTCCGTTTCATTCCTTGCCATATCCTGACGTTCTTTAGCACATGTCCTTTCAAGCTTAGCATTTGTCATCTCAAAAATGTCTGGATGTCTAGCCAACGTCTTCATTTTCCATCCATTAGCCTCTATACTTAGGCGAATTTTAGAGCTTTTCTTTGGATTTGGCCTTGACACTTAGCCAAAAATCATCATCTTATCATCTTGGGCGGACTTCATTGGCATCTTGGACGGTCATCATGGATTTCTTTAGCAACTTGCTAACTCCTTCCAAGTGCATGGTGGACATCTCTCCTCTTTGGATATGCATCTTGGACGTAGATCATGGATGTCTTAGCACTTATTCCCATCGTTTTATCCTTTGGAAATGATATAATGTTTGGCCAAAAATTATCCTTCCACCTTTTTAGGCTTTCATATTTAGCATATTTCGAAATTTTCCCTTGGTAGGCATCAACACTTAGTAAAATTTCAATTTTTTCTTACTTCATAAGTCTAGGCGGACTTTACTTGACTTTCAGCCAAGTCCCACCTTTTAAGGGCGGACTTCTCAAGCATTTTGGACGAGTTTCATGTACATGGGCGGACTTTGAAGGTCTTTGGGATGTCTCCCTTTGAAGATGGCGGACTTCTAGCCTTCTTTGGACGTGCCTTTTGGTGCTAGGCGGACTTTAGAAGCACTTTGGACATCCCTTCTTTCATATGGCGGACTTTGGGACCCTTTTGGATGTGCATTCTTGAAGATGGCGGACTTCATGAACCTTTAGGATATCCCCCTTAACTGCTGGCGGACTTCAAAGCTGTTTGGCACAAGTGTGGCGGACTTTAGAGACCTTTTGGACATCCCTCTTGCACATGGCGGACTTCATCAACCTTTTGGACATGCAGGGCGGACTTTGGAGGATGCAAGGATATACCTTCAAGATGCATGGCGGACTTTCTAAGATGCAAGGATGGGCATGCTATATGCTGGGCGGACTTTGGAATATCCAAGGATATTCTCCATTGCTGCTGGGCGAACTTCATGACTTCCAGATTTTCACAGATTTCTCATTTTTATTTGATTTTCACGATTTCACCTTCAAATCTGATCGATCTTGACTGGTTTTTGACTGGTTTTTCCAGATTTTCGAACGTTTTCAGTCTGATTTTCATACTTTTTGAACTTTTTTTGCAAATTTTTCAAATTTTCAAATTTTTACTTTTTGATTTTCTGAGAGTTCTGGTGAGTTTTTCGAACTTCTGAGTGCGTTTTCAGAACTCGGGACCCTTCTAAAAATAGAAACTTTCCAAAAATAGAAACTTTCTAAAAATAGAAACTTTCTAAAAATAGAAAAGCAACCCTAAAAAATAGGGAACCCTGTTTGGTCCAAAAATGCCAAAAATGAAAAATCGAAAAAAGCAACTTTTCCTAAAAAATAGGAAGTGTCAGAACTGGCCAAATTCACAGTCGATCTTCGTCTCTTGGGCCTTCTGAGCGCTTCCATGACGTCTACGCGCTGATTCAAACAT
Organism: Sequoia sempervirens; assembly: GCA_007258455.2. Lineage (NCBI taxonomy): Eukaryota > Viridiplantae > Streptophyta > Pinopsida > Cupressales > Cupressaceae > Sequoia > Sequoia sempervirens. The sequence continues at coordinate 9,059 of VDFB02228603.1, forward strand.
GAATTCCTGACTTGGCTTGGATAACTCTTGGTGAACTGACTGGAAACTCTAAGCAAAGTGATCTCTCGTAACCGTTGCAAGGAGACAAAACCCTAAAAACTAACAGGCAACTGGGGGTCCCCATCAGCGATGGGGCGATGTGTGAAAGGTCACAACACACATCCTTAGTGGACCTTGGGCACTCCATCTTCCTTGATCAAGCCCGAGAGCACTCATTAGCCTCGATACAGCTGGCATCTGGTGGTGTGCTTGATAAGATGCATACCTCCCTCAATAAGCTTGGGAGCACTCATACACCTCTCGGCCCCATGAACATTGCATCTCAAGGGTGGCATACTTGATGAAGGCAAAGTTGGTACTTCCCATCTTCTGAACCCAAAAGGTTGATCGGCCTCCCTATTTGTAAACACTTCTATAAATTCAAAATAGATTGTTAAAGGAATCTTATTATATTAATTGTTAATCAAATATGATTTCATTATGCAATTATAATGCATAAGTATATATATTACATAATTATTCCTAATTATATTTAAAACTTACTTCCCAATAATATTCTTGCTAAAAATAATATTTATTCGAAGAGATCTCTTATAATTTCAAATTCTTATTTCTCTTTTATCCAATCTGCTTAATTCCTTCCCCCAAATGATTTGTTCTTTCCTTTTTTTATATCCTCAAATGAGAGGGAGACAAACCTCTTCATTGAGGCTTTTATCTTGCAAGGGATACATCCCTTCATAATTTGAGAGCTGCCTTTTATGGTTTATAACTTATTTATTTACTTGTTGTTGGGTGATCGCTGCCCCTAATAATATTTAATTATTCCTAGCTGGCCCCACCTTTTTTATAAACCAGTGCCATTTAATTTATATTCTTCTTTCCTAGGTCGGCCACCTTTATTCCATTGCTGCTTTCTTAACTGGGTCGACTTTCACAAGGAAAAGCTATTAATATTTGGCAATGCCTAGGGTTTGATATTCAATGCTGTGATTTAAGGAATAAATTGGGTACATCCCTTCATAATTTGATTGCTGCCTTTTATGGTTTATAACTTATTTATTTACCTTTTGTTGGGTGATCACTGCTCCTAATAATCTTTAATTATTCTTAGTCGGCCCCACCTTTAATTTATATTCTTCTCTCCTAGGTCAGCCACCTTTATTCCATCGTTGATTGTCTTAACCGGGTCGACCTTCACAAGGAAAAGCTATTAATAGTTGTCAATGCCTAGGGTTTGATATTCAGTGATGCGCTTTAAGGAATAAAACAGGTCATTACAAAAAACAACAAAGGGAGAATACAAGAGTGACCATATCAACATCCATAGGTAGTGCTCGTGGTCCTCAACTGCAAACAAAAACATATGGCAATACAACAGTCAAAGGCATAGTGGGCTCCATTTGTGGTCCACAAATACAAAGCACATGGGCATCCAC
>VDFB02228604.1:0-15690 GCA_007258455.2 Sequoia sempervirens
AATTAAGATGATTGAAAATGCACCTTTTCAGTTTTCCAATGAGATAAAATGACACAAGAAAGAAAAAATTTAACCTATATGCACTTTCACTAATGCAAATGTGAGAAACCGTATATGTAATTTCACTAATCCAAATGCAATGCAAAAATGAATGAAACCTAGATCTAGGACATTAGTGAACTCCAAATCAGAAAAATGATTGTCCAAAATTTCAAGAACTTGCCAAAATGAACAATGAGAAAAATTATTTGCAGAAGGGACCTGCAATACAAGAAAGGAATCCCTAATCCTTAATTTTTCTCTATTGGGGGAATGGTTCATTCAATGAAACCTAAGATCCAAAATTGGATTGACTATTGACACAGAGGTTAGTCAATTCTCAACAAGGGAGACCTAGGAAGATTCCTTAGGCTTTGAAGGGTTCACCACCAAGACAAGGCTTGGAAAAGATAACTTGATATTCAACTCAAAAAACCTAGTAATGCAATCCAAATGATGACTGCAAATGACAAAATTAAGCAAAAACAAGTTAGGATATATATGTACCTAGGAAGTCTGGATATGTTACAAAGGTTCTAGAAATATAAAAATACATTGTCAAAATATGTTAGGGTGGACAAAGACACCCTTACTATTTTCATAGTCTGACTTCTATTTTTTGAGGCAGAAGTGGAATCTTCGGATGTCGAAACACAATCTGAAAGAATCTTTGCAAAATACAACTTGGAGGACTAAGACACCCTTATTGTCGAATTAGTCCTTATCTAAATTTCTACAACTTTGAAATGTGATCTTGAGGTTCAATGTCTACATTTCCTTCTTCGTAGATCTCAGGTCCTGAGACCTCCAAATCTAGCCTATAGGTGATTTTTTGTTAAGATGACAACTTTGCAATGCAACTTTGCAGCTTTACAACTTTTCACTCTAAATGATCTTCAACCTAAATCTGAAAAAATATACACACAAGATAGAAAAAACTTGTTCACTTTTAGTAAATGGGGGTTTTCCTTGGTCAAACCCTTTGTTGGTAATTAACCCTTGGAATGAAATGAAATAATGAAAGGAAACAATGAATGAACAAAATGATTTTGTTAAAAAGGCACGGGAAAACTAAGAGGAGGTTGTGAATCTTTTGTCACACAAATTCAAACTTAAAAATTTATCACTTATCAATTCTTCAACCATACTATTATGTTATTAAATATGAGCATGAAACATAAATAACATAAAGTAAATCAACAAAATGAACACCAGATTTTTTTGTGGAAAATCCAATAAGGGAAAAACCACATTGAGGGCTAACTCATAATATAAAGATTATAAAATTGAATACAAAGGCTCATTTCCAAGGTCTCACTACCCAAAAGAGGACTCACTATCCAAATACAAAGGATCACTACCTACAAAGGACTCACTCTCCAAATACTAACACTCACTTCCTACAAAGGACTCACTGTCCAATAGGGAGGCTCACTACCTACAGATACAAAAAGAGAACTAAAGATCTACCAAAACATTTAACACACCTTTACAACTTTGAAAAAGAATTACATAAACCTTTAGCTCACCGCCTTCAAGAATCTGACACAATAAAATTAACTGTCACAATTCACTCACACTCACACACTTTTTCTCTTATTATTTGTGTATGGCGCCACGCCGTGGTGAAGACCCAAGGGACAAAACATAATAATGGGCATGAGAATTTTAAGTAGTAACTATACATATGTATTTTGTTAAGTCATGACATGAATTCCATTTAAGCAGATTCACTAACACATACATCCCTTGGGGTACACGAAGAGTCATTACGAGACCGAGATCCACACAACAACAATAAAGAATAAAATCCAAAGATATAATCCATAACAAAATAAACATTAACAAATATAACATATACATGATAATCATTGATAAGAAACCATTTGAGTACATAAATACAACATATAAATAATTAACTCAACCCAATGAATAACAACTGCCATGGCCAATAACCACACCGAGTTAACATTACATCACAGTACAATGTTCTAAAGGTACAATGATACAAGAGTGTTTCCAAACATAAATGGAAACCATACATAAGATAACATAATACAAATAAACAGATGAAAACTAGCTCCAAGATGGATACAACTCTGGAGTCGCTGCAACCGCACCAATCCGCACCTCTCGATCCTTGACTGGGGACCCAATGGGGTGCTTAGCATATTCCACCCGACCATGTGAGTCTGAAGACCCACCCCCCGTGCTAGGAGCTAACCAGAAAGAGACCTCAACCAAGAACATCCAAAAAGGGAACCACGAGACTCAATGCCATACAAAAGTATCATAAAACTCAAGGATTACCATGACATAATCAACAACACCCAAGAGTCAACATAATAACTTAAAGTCATAAACCCCATCACATAAAACAAAGCAATGATCAGCAAACAAGTAACCAAAGGATGATCATAAGATACTTCCAAATCAAACTGAATTAACAAACATGATACAATTCCAAATTTTAATTAAACAATACAATAACATCATAACACAGTATCATAAGATACAAGATCGTAAATCAAATATAAATGAGATCGTACAAGACCAAAAAACATACTAAAGATGTATTAAAGCAATAATCATAAATCAATTTAAATCAATTCAAACAACAATCTAAAACAACTCCCATAACCCACTTCCAGAGGAACTCAATAAAGTAAAACACATGGGCAACTAGGGGAGAGTGTCATCGCATAGTCCTACATGGGTTGTCCTGTGCTCTTCCTCCCAATTGGAGGCACCAGTCCCATCTATGGCTGTGCTATGCTCTTCCTCCCAACTGGAGCTGCCGGTCCATAGGGTGACTCATGCGGAGCCGTACACCTCTCGTGGAGACGAGGTCACGACCTTGCCAACCACGGCCTTCTCAGCCTTCCATTAGTCTGCGAAAGCACTAATGAAGACAAGGCATCCATTTTATTAATCTTGTAATGATATTACTACCCAACCCTCCTAAGTTAATTATTAGGTTTTCACTTGTTTACTAACTCACTCGTGAGTTATCCTGAGCCCTTCCACTTAAACGGGGCACCGGCCCCCACGAGGAGCCACTCTCCCTAGAGACCCAACAACATAAAAACCAAGGGTTGTACCATCAAAATAAGAATATTAGATCACAACCAAGAAGCATGCGAGGCATTACCCATCTCGCTATAAATACAATTTCCAAGTCTCAACAAATTCCGTACAACCCTTTTAAAATCATGAAACCAAAACACTTGCCACATCAAGGGCCCATAAAGAGAGAGAACATCAATTATCAATCATCTCAAGCCTCTGGAAGCCAAAAGAATGAAAACCCATAAACAAAGGTAAAGTGAAGCAACATGAGTATTTCTCCAATAATTCAACACAAGGATAAAATTTCCTCAAATAAGAGAGTAACTCAGAAAAGCCATAAAAAGGGAAGATTCATCAAGACCCATCCACAAATCAACAATGGTGTTACCTCAAATAGGGAACGCAAAAGAAAATCAACCTTTAAACAAAATCACTTAATAAAACCAAAAGCCACCAACTAGGCATTCCATGGGAGACCTCAATTTTCTCCTCACTAGAACCCCCTTATGATGGTATGCAAACCACTTTCATAAAAACAACAACATAGCAATGACAACAATAATTGCAAGGCCACCAGATCAATTTCAATTCAAATATAATGAGTGAATACATTAAAATAAGATCAACAACCCCGTCCAAACCACATAACAACTTTGATACAAAATAAATCAGAAATCCAAGAAGATCAACCTCCCACAACTCATCAACAAAATACAAATTCCCAATTACATTGCAACACAAATTTAAATGACAAAGGATTCCTTGAATCAAAATTAATCTCCAATGACATTCATACCAATATGGAAATGTCCAAAAACAATCCTTCAATAAAAGAGGTAAAAGCATGCAACCAGGCATCCAAAGGACCAAATTAAAGAACACCTTAAATACTCAATCACTCACAACTCCATCAAACATTCACATAATAAACAACAACCAAAAATTCAAACAAGAACAATATTTATTAACCAATCAATTAATGACCATAACTAAATAACTTTACAACTTCCCCATACTAAAACAATTCATGATAACCATCACAAGTATTCTAAAAGATTTATCCAAAAAGAGAACTTACAAATCAACCATTAAATGAATATAAAGAAAGTCAATTTTCAAAAGATTAAAATTCCATTTCACCAATAAACTATCCAATTCGAAATTACCCTAATCAATCTCTAACTATACCCATACATTTAAATTTCCCCTTTCATCATACTCACTTAACATACTTCCAATATTTAAATTAATTGTGAAAACCATATAAGGCCAATTGTCTATACTTTTAAAATAACAATAATAACAATACTCTAAATGCTCAAATTACATATTAGAAATTACCACCTTAAAATCTTAAATCTATCTAAATAAATTTACACACATAAATTCTTTTTAAAACCACTACATATTTATATATATATTAATTCTTTTTGATGAAGGAAAGTAAAAAGAGAATAGATCTTTTCTAAAATTTTAACAAATCTACAAGACTTAATTTCAAGAATAAAAATGAAAAGATAACTTATTTAATTTCATAATAAATTCTACTTCTAGAATATTCATACTACAGCGAGAATTAAATAAACCATGCTATCATATATTCGTAAATTGATATTTTCTACTAACTTATCATCTTAAAATTGTAATTTAACAAATTAATAGGAATTATTTTCTATTCCAAAATATTTATTCAGAACAAGAATTAAATAAATCAATGTTGTTTTACTTTTGTAAATGATTTTTCTGCTAACAATATCCTTTCCAAGTTGTAATTTAACAAATCAATAAAACGGATTTCTTTCTATTTTACTAATATTTTCCTTGTAAAAATTTCTGCTTTATTATTAAATAGAAAAGAAACAGAATCTAACTGTGAATATCTATTTTCTAGATAACAGATAAGTTACAGAAAAATATAATTTTAATCAGAAAAGAAACAGAAACAGAATATATTTATACATCTGTTTACCTATCAGTTAAATTAACAGAATATATATTAATCGAAAAGAAATTGAATATATTGTATACAGAATTAAATAAACAATGGTGTCAATTGATTTTTCTACTAAATCATCTTCTCAAAGTTGTAATTTAATAAATCAATAACAAAAGGACACAGATTTCTTTCTATTTTTATTATTCTTACTGTAATCCAAATTTTATTTTTATTTTAACTAGAAAAGAAACAGAGTATTTACTGATAAAATCAAATGGTTACAGCAACAGTTGAATAACTGAAATCTGAATAAATACATTAACAAGTATATATATACAAATATAAAAATAATTATATATATATATATATAAATACATATATATATATATACATATATATATATATACATATACATATATATATATATATATAAGTAAAATTTCACAATATATAAATAAAACATATTTAAAAAGTAAATTTTTGCACATAAGATAAAATAAAAATTCGCACATATTAAAATCTATATTAATAAATTTAAATGGGCATTTTACACCCATACGCCGGCACGAAAATTTTCGCCGCCGGCCGTGGCAGTCTACGGACTGCTGTGGACAGTCTACGGACTGTCACAACAGTCTTTCGGACTGCTGCGGTAGCCCGTAGGCTGCCGCACCACCACGGGCGGCTGGGTGGGGTGGTGGGTACGGCCGAGGCCGACCCACCACTCAACCAATATTTAATTTTAATTTTTATTTTTTTTTAAAACAATTTCAATATAAATTTATTTCAGTGCCTTTGAACCTTAATTAAAATTTATTTTTCTTTTATACTATCTTCACATTTATATATATATATAATATATATATATGTGCATACATATATATATATATTGTATAGAATATTTCGAAGACATAAATACAATTTAATTACTGTTCAATATCAAAATTTATACACAGAATAAATTTGTAATATTTATCTACAAATGAGGATTCTCACAACCTCGAAATTCTCAAATAAGACGTTATTCTTTACTGGTTTATTATTATTCTTAACTTAAAATTACAGTAACCCTTTCAATTCCAGAATCCCAACAAGATTTACTTTAAACGAATAACAATCCCGAAACCCAGTAAGATTTTCTTGAGAAAAAAACAGCCCAAATTATTTCTAAGGTTTCAAGAATTTTCTACATACATTAAATTACAAAACCAGAAGAAAATTTCATTCGCAACAAGGATTCTTATTTCTTTGATACTAAAGAAAGAGAATAATATAAAAGAAGAAGAAGAACCTGGCGTCCTACGCCTGGAGGAAATTGTAGAAGCTTTATCCTTTTACCGATCCAATCATCCGCCAATGAATGTTTCCAGCAATAGCTCCAATATCTTCCCCTCAACTCCAATCTTATGCCTCAATGAATTTACAGAATAATAAAAGAGTGCACACCATAACATAAAATTGACTGCCAAATTTCTCCCAAAAAAAACTGTTGTCCAGAGAAAACAACCCCCTTTCCAATCCAAAATAAAAACTCACACAAGAAGCCTCTTCTGTTTCCTCTTCCAGAGAATACCAACAGTCACTTCCTTTTTTTAAAATAAAATTCAAATCCATTTGAATCCACAAAAGATTGAGCTTTTATATTTATTTATTCTTCATATTCTCCAGTGAAAACCAAAAGTCACAACTCAAGAAATAAATCCAAATAATATTTAATCCCTTTAATTCCTTTTGTTGCCTTTTCAAGTATTTATATTTCATTTTCTTTCATCAAGCATTTTGATTAAACTAAATAAATTTAACTCCACAGAAATGAACTTTTTATTTAAATATATATTCATTATCTTCACAATACATTATTTGTTAATTACTTCCACATTAGAATAATTAAAATCAACCATTTGCAAGATTATAAATAAGCATCCATTAAATTTCTTATGATAATAATTATCTTTTCAAGATTACTTGTTCATAACAATTTAAATCAATTTGTCTAATAATATCACTTTTACTTTTAACAAATTAATTTGATTGATCATTTGTTCTAAATCATTTGATTTAATTTAATTGATTATTACTTTAATTTCTAATCATATTTTAAATAACCTTGCAAATCACTTATGATTTAATTAATTATTTGAACATGATTACTAACATATTATATTTTCCACAAAATCAAATAACTAAGTAACCAATGAAACACACACTCACACAAGTCCAAAACAATCGATATTACCTGAGGGTATTACAGAAGTAGTAATGTTTTTCTTCTTTCAGACCCAATTCCTCACTAACTCCCTCAATTTATCTTCATTTATTCTTCTTGGCATCAGTCCCTTGTCGAGTCAAGACTGTAGCGTTATTTTTATTCATCCTAGAAATCTTCTCTTTCTTGATTTTAATTTATTATTCTTCACTGGAATATTCTTCATTTGAAGTATCAGATGACCATTAATCCATTATTTGAAAACCTCTTACTCCCTATGGTGGTATTCTTCTCATATTCCTAGCTCCTCTATGGCCTTGTACATCATCACTTCTTGATTGTGTTGTATTTTGATAATAATATTATGCTTTATCACATTTAAATATATGTCATGATAAAATGGTTACTTCTTTTTTCTAACCAACACTTTGTAGCATAATGGCCTACCTTTCCATAGTTATAACATGTATTATCATTTCTCTAGATGTTGTTTCTACTACATTTTCTTCCTCTATAGTTTTATTGTCTATTATCTTCGATGTAATCTTGTGGTGGGTTATTCTGGAGCGCATAAGCATTTTTGTTATCTCTCCAAGGTTTTTGTGTATATCTCATGTCATATAAGGGACCTTCCACAAGTTCTTTAATATATGTCATATTTTTATCCATCTCTGCATCAAAGTTGTGGCTCATTGGGCATCTTGGGTTAAGATTATTTTCTACGTTCTAGAATTAAAATTGATTTATAGGATAGTCCTTAGTGAGGTGGTTAGCTCATTCTTGATAAGTTACACTCTATAATTATTTTTTCTTAACCGAGACAATTTTTAGTTCTACATGTGTAATACTTTAAAATTTCTTTCCCCTTGGGCCATAGGGAAATCATTCCAAAATTTTCCTTCCCTTGAACACTATTTTCACAAAATCCCCTTGGATTTATTTTCCTCTCATCTTCTTAAAATGACATTTTGTATCATCAGTTGTTCTACCACTAATTGTAATTTCTCAAGATTCTTCTTTATGTCATCATTCTGTGGCCTACGTGATGTTTGAGCTTCTATGAAGTATGCCATCATGATCAAGTCTATATAAGTATCAAATATCCTCTCAACTAATGTTATTCTTATGTCCTTATTGTAATCTAGAGATGAACCATTCAATATTTTTTCATTTTGTTAGAGGTTCCTCAAATTTGTGGCATGTACTTCCTTTAATATTTTGTCATAGACCTTCACAGACTCATCTTCTCTTTGCAATAAATCCCTCATTTTAGTAACATTCTCCATAGGATATCTGGGGTGTCAAATCTTGCCAAAAAATCTTGTTTCACTTCATCCCAACTTTTCCAATGTTTTAGATAATTTTTATTGTACCAATCCAATACCCACTTCCTTAATTAAGATACAACTTAGTCTAATAACTTTGTTTTTTCCTCATCACTGTATTATCTTTCCTACAAATATTCCAATAGGACTATGTGTTCTGTAAACTTTTTTGTATCTTTTCCAAATATTATGATTTTGATTGATGACTCCATTTTTTATTTTCCTTTTATTTTAGGTCTATAAATTTGTAGACTATTATTTTCTTCCTTTTCTTTCTTTATTCTCCTAGTTGTATAGGGATTGTTCTCTCTTCCCTTATCTCTTACTAACTTTATGTCAAAGTACTCCTTTCCAAGTGTATCTTCCCAATCTACTTCTTTTCCTTCTTCATCTCTTAATATTTTCTTTGTGGTGCCTCTTCTTCCAAAATTCTTCTACTCTTATATGGCTTAGGGTACGAGCCTTGGTTTGGGGTTTGTGAGTCTTCAAGACATCTCTTCACCTTCTTATTTGTTAATAACATTAAATTTGTTAGTGAAAATAATTCTTTGAACCCAAATTAAATCTAATAGATCTTATTCTTTTCCTATTCCATCTTCCTTTATTTTTTGTATGCTTCTATTAACTAATTATTCCAATACTCTTCTTGAATAGATCAAACCTTTTTAGGAATATTTCATAAATTCAATAAGTATATCATCTAAAATGACCATCAAGTTTGATAGATATAGTTTGATTGTAGCAATTTTGAATATTTTCGGCAGAAGTGGAGCCTATGTGCTATTAGAAGCTCCTAACAACAACATTCTAGATATTCCATAATCAGTAATTTTCTTCTTTAAACTAGTTATACTTAGTTTTCTCTTCTTTTTTCTAGCATGAATTTGATTTCCCCGAGGTCTTCCATTCTTCTTCTATGTTTTATTTCTCTTTTCTTTTCGCAACAATCACCTTGGCGCACTCGGTATTACCCTTTGACACACTCAATTCTCATTTTCTTCACATTTTCCATTCTTTTGTTATGTCTTTCTTCTGTTCCAAAAATTCATCTTTTTCTTCTATCTTCTCCATTTTGGCTTTCCATGTTCATTTTTCTAGCTAATCTATTTTTCTCTTTGATTTGTCTCATTTTTTTCTTATCTCCTTTTTCCATGGGTGTGGTTGATTTGGGATTACATTAGTCTTTATTATTTCCAATGGTAGTTATTTGGTAACATTTTTATGGGTCACATCTCTTCAAGAATTCCTTTCAATATTCCTCCCCCTTTCCATTCTCCATCCCCTTGGTGCGTAACTCACTCTAATAGGGTAGACTCAAATCGAAAATGTCACAAATTTTCATATCTTTCTCTTTTTTCTTTCTTCTTCTATGTCTAATGTTAAATAAAATAGAGGACACAAAATGAAGTTCTAAGCTCCAAGTACTTTCTGAGTTTTGTATTTTATACCTCAAACTCACTCATATAAAGTGATAAAGGATTTTACCTAAACATAGCATCAACTAGTTATTTAGACATAAAATAATAATATAAAACAATATATATATATATATATATATATATATATATAAGTATATTATTAATATATTGTCAATATCAACTGAGTACATTCATATATCCTTATATCTCCTCTTAACATCATATGCATTCCTCGTATATCTTCCCCTATGTACTCTAGATATATGTTTTATATATTCTATCCTACTTACTCTATTATACATATATTTCCTATGCATATATCTAAAGGATGGGACATGACCCATCTATCCTATCCCTAACCTAAATGGTGCCTCTCGAATCTTATTCTCTATGAGCTCCTTGCAACAAGATGTGGCGGGATTTGCTCAACTATGTTTGAATTGTTATACTTTCCTACCAACAAAGTGTTATAGAACTCATTGTAAACTATATTCATTTAATTAGAGTATCAAAATAAAGAATTTAAATTACAACACATCACATGATAGTATATGTAATCATGTTTTAAGTCTTTGAGTTTGTTCTGTTTGTATCCTTGTGATAAAAAACAATTTTAAGATCATCCACCTTACTTCATAAAGATAGTATATCTATTTCACTATTCTAGGATACCATGATGGTTTCAAGTCTCATTTAATCCACTTATTCATAGAAAGATATGAAAAATTCAATTTTATATATTCTAAATTTTAGATTACTAGAAAATCAACATACATTTCAAAACATAATCATTTATTGATATTTATTATGATCTACATGCGAAATTAATAAGGGTAGATATTATTGAATTCCTTCACCAAAGAACTCCATTCAACTTGAACACAATCAAAATTGATTCTTTTTGCACAAGGGTGTTGGTGAGGTTCATGGTGTATGGAGAGATCATACTCAATTAACTAATAAATATTCTTATATCGTTGGAATTGTCACAATAACACTCCTTACTATATTAAGGACTAAACCTCATTGAAAACACTTATAAATTTATGTCTAGACTACACTTGACACAAAATATTTAAGATGCTACAACCTCTCCCTATGTCCAAGCTCACACTAAATTAGCAAGCTTATCATTATAGCACAACAAGGAGCTCATCCTACTATAATAGGGAAACATCATCTTACTATAATGAGTATAAACACCATTTCACTATTATAGAAATGATCACCATTTGACTATAAATAGGATGGTTATTGACCTCTATTCTTTACTATTTTTTGGTATAAAACTTTCCTAAATCCTTTTGACTAATGATTACATCTCACATGTGGAGAATTTATAATCAAAATATTGCTACACAATGAACACATTATCACCTTACATTTATATTCTTATGTCATGCTACAAAGCTAAACACCACAAGACACAAGAATCATACATATATATCAAATTTTGACACAAGTTCAACATGTCAACTTAAATGATGATACATATGAAAAATCATCACTCTCATAAGCTTTCATAAATTATGTGACATTATACATTAGCAATGTTCTCTATGATTTTTTTTTTGAAATATATTTTCTTTCATGATTATTACACACAAGAATATTCTCCAAATTAATAATATTATGACTAATTTTCTTTAACATTTATAGAGTTTCGTAAGTCTCATATCTCTAGATGTTTCTATTTGTTTTTAGGATTGCTTTAACTTTGCAATAAACTTAAAATGGCCATACATTTTCCTTATTCTTGTTTTTCTCTTGATCACCATAGTCATGCCATTAGGGTCCTTTTCTTGGAAATATTGGTAGACATTTTTCTTTCCCTTATCACATTGTGTGGTATTTATCCTTATTTCTTATGTTTGGTAGTGTTGTATGTGCACCATCATTGGACACCAATGAGATCTCATGATATAATGCATCCCCTTCAACTTGGTGTAACTCATCCATGTCATTACGCTCTTACGCTAGATTCAATTTCTCTAAATCCCTATCAACACATCCTATGCACTTAAATAATACATTTTTAAATAATCACATCATTAAGATTAAATTAATGTGGCACTATTTTAGGAAAGTATTTGTATTGAATTTAAAGAACATAAATTTAAGAGTCTTTGTTAGAGAAACTTTATTCAACAAAAAAGCATGTTATCTCTATCCAGCTAACCGTAATACAAAATTAAGACTATAATTCAAGGTGATAATTCAAATGCTACTTTATTGTTCATAAATTATTATATTATCAAGATGCTTAAAAAATATTGCAACTATTTGAAATTTTATCTATTCATAAGACATTAAATTTAATTCATGAGACTTAGTCATAAGATCCTTGAGATTTATTTTATTACTAAGTTTTATAAAATTAGGTAAATGATAGGGTGTTACATTGATATTGGCTATGTTGTTCCCTCCTTTCAATGGCCATTTATAATCTAATTTTATTTTATTTGGCATTTAGCCACCTTTAAATTTCTGCTAAGAATTTCAAAATAAATATAACATTTTTATTAATTTTCTCCAAACATTAAATTTGGATATAATCATCAATATTTTTAAATTACAATATCTTTAAAATTGCTTCTTTCTTGTAACATCTAAAAGTGCTATTAAATAATTGTTACATATAAATCTTTAAGACTTTTTCAAACAAACAACGCTTATAAGTATTGTGAAAAATATAAATATATAATTTTTAGTCAAAATTAAAACTTAACAACATCTACATCCATTAACCACTTATTAATACATCTATATAATTTTACTAATATAATTCATAAGACTTATCAAACAATCTTGATATAAAAAGACTATCACAACATAATCTCCTCATAAGATCTATTGAAAATAGACATTTGACTTTCTTTGTTAATTAATAAATATTCAACATTATATATTGAATTTTAAATAATTAATATATCAATTAAATGTAGATGTCCATAACATTAATTAATTAATCCAGACTTTATGAAAAATAACTTTCCCAAACATGTATTTTGACCTACAATAATTCAAATAAATGCAGCGCCCACAATAAGCTGGTGTTTGTGAATGTGGGTTTTTATCTTTAAGTGGGTTGAGGGCATAAGAGGCCATTGTTGACCTTTGAATTTTCCTCTGGGAAAACTATTTTAATTCTCTCTACACTATGCTGCAAATGGTTTTTGCGTTAAATGTCATATAATATGTAATCATGCCATTTTGTTCGTAATCGTGCATTTATATCCCTTGCCAGTGTGGGTTTTAAGGAATAGTAATTTTGAGTTACACCCTCAACATTAACGTCACAATTTTCAGGTGCCTTGGAATGTTCATAGGTATGTATCTACGAATATAATGGGGTGATCATTACTAGACCTGTTCGGTTTTTAATTGCTTGAATCTGGTTTTTATCACAGGGAACTATTTTTGCTATGGAAATTTAGGAATCTAATGTGGGGATTAAGTTGATAATGTGAACCAAGCATTACAATATCATACAAAGCCTAATATGAATCTACACGCACAAAAAAAAACCACCATAACCAATTAATAGAGAAACATACGCCAGGATAACCTACACCTTGCTCATACAACAAATAAAATTAAACCACGTAACAATTATAGTAAATTAAAATATCATATTTGCGAACTCATACCACCCCTTGCAGTCACGTCATGCAATCGAAGTATGCCTCATATCTACCACCTCTTTGACCTAGGGATGATTTGAATTCTTTATTGTATTTTCTTGCCTTTTGTTGTAATGGCAACTCTTAAATCTATTGAATTGTTGACTCCCCATAATTACCATACGTGGAAAATGAAAATGCATATGTTGTTTCAATCTCAAGGTCTATGGTCCACACTAAGTAATGTCCAACTCACTCTCACCAAGGAACTTGAAATATTTGCCTATAGAAATAAGTGTGACCAAGTTATGGGTTTGATGAAATTGAATGTTTCTGATAGTCTCATTTTTCATATTGATGAGTTGGATACACCCAAAGAAATATGGGATAAGTTACATAACCTATTTGGTCAGGTTAGTGAGTTTCGTGTCCTACAACTGGAGGCTGAATTAACCACTCTTACCCTTGAAGCACTTCCTTCTATTGATGACTCTAGTGAAATTCAAATCTTTAAGGTCACAATTAGCAGGATGTGGGAAGAGAAAAATTGATAAGGAGTCCATCTTTTTTATACTTTCTAAGTTAAGAGGCCCATTTGTTGTGTTTTCTTCTACCTTCTACTCCACAATGAGTGCTTTGGGTTGTGCATTCCAAATGCCTTCTTTTGAGACTTTTTGTGACCGGTTGACAAGGGAGCAAGCAAAACTTGTCCAATTGGAGGGGGTCCCTACAAATCATTCACTGGATGCACAAGAATCTAAGAGTAAAGGGAAGAAGAAGCCTAAACCTAAAATACAGTCAATTGAGACTTCCACCTCTTCAAAAGAGGACAAGTCCAAGAAGGAGAAATTCAGTTGTATATATTGCAAGAAAAAAGGGCATGAAGAACATCATTGTTATATGAAGAAGATTGATGAGCTCACACACCTTCTTCAGAAAAACAACATTCCATTACCGGGTAAGTGCACCAAGATGGTTCCCAAAAAGGGGGCTTAAGTGGCCACTTTTTTTCTGAAATCAGGAAATGCCGACCTTGGACGTGAAATTGAGCATAGTTACACTCAAAATTTTGAGATGGAACAAAAACAAGGATCGAAGTGCTCTGAGTCTACTTTCTAAACTACTAATTTATTATGAAAATGGTTGAGATTATGGGGTTCAACAAAGGGATGTACACAAATTGGTGTTGTTTTTGTCAGAAAAACATAACATACTTGTACGACCTGAGCATGGTGACCTTTTTTTTAGTATTTTTAAAATCGCTATAGTCAGAAGTTAGCTAACAGTATCTAGTTGGTGCACAATTTTTCTAATAATTTTTTAATGAATATTTGAGATTTTACTAATTTTCTAAGTGGGCACTTCCTAAAAAGTAGAATTTTGGTCGTACTCCCCCTACAAATTTTGGAAAGTAATAGATTTTTTTAAATTTTTATTTTTAGAATTTGTAGAATGGAGTCTAGTTTCTAAAATGGTAATTTATTTGAAATTTTGATGAATGGTTAATTTATAATAAAAAAAACACTAAACACTTCTTTTTTTAAAAAAAGACATACAAACAAAAAAAAATATGGATGAAAGGCTTAACATTGTCGAAAAGTGAAAAATTATATCGTTGGAAAGCTAAGAGAACTTAACATTACCATGTGTTTGATTTCATTGATATTGAACCAAATGCAATCCTGACAGTGAGCATGAACTCGATTATGTGAAAAATTATAGAATTTGCAAAAAATACGTCTCTGGTGGTTGGGAATGCCCTCCAAACCTTTGGGTTGGTATTCCAAGGCAAATACCAAAGCCAAGGCTTGAGGATTCCCAAAGCAAAATATAACGTGAGAGCAGTATAACGCGAGCACATTATTTACTAGTTTTCACTTTTTCTTCTCTATGGAACATTTTTAACAACAAATAACGTGCTCACATTATTTATTCCTTTAGTTAAATGTCATTTTTTTAAATGTTTTTTCATATGTTTGTATGTATATGTATGCTGGTGTGTCACATATGTATGCATGCATGTATGTATTCCTATATGTATGTATTTATGCTTATGGGAGAGAGGGCGAGAGAG
>VDFB02228608.1:0-13484 GCA_007258455.2 Sequoia sempervirens
AAAATTCAAAAAAATCATAAAATGTCTTGAAAAAAGTTCAAAAATATCATAAAATGTCCTAAAAAAATTCAAAAAAATCATAAAATGTCCGGAAGAAATCCCAAAAAAATCAAAAATTCCAAAAAATAGTGACACTTTCAGATCACCACACAACTTTGAACTTCAACAAAATCAAAACATGCAAGTGTTGACAATCAAGCAAACATTATAACATAAATATCAACCCATCTTACAAATCCAACCAAAACACATAAACTGTAACGAGAATCATTTTTTTACATCGAAGAAAAACCCCTGCTTGTTTGTTGATCTTTGCTTATTTTATGATTTTATCTTTGGTGACATGTCTTTTAGCTTCTTCAGGATGTCTTTGACTAGAGAGGCAAGGATGGGGCATGTTCACTTGTTTGTTGTTTACGGATTGTTTCTTATTCACATGATGACTTGTCTTAGGACATGGTTGTCTAAAACCATCAAGGACCTATGAGTCTAATGTGGATGATAGCATTCCTTGTTTGATAGTGTCTTCTATGCAATAAGTATTCAGGTCATCTAAGGTTCTTATAACTAGATGCTTATACTTCATTACTAAATAAAAATGCAAATAGTATTCAGGTAATCTAGATGTTCATGTTATCTAGATGCTTATACTAATTTGCAACATAATAAGTCCGATGATGATAAAAACACTTAAATGGTACAAGAAGCTTCATTATCTTCCATCTTGCATTTCATTTTCTTCATCTTTCTTGTCGCAGAGAAATCAATCAATTGCTTAACTCACTGATATATGTCTCTTGAATCAAATCTCAAATCAATCAACCTGCTTCTTGAACTTTCATGTCCCCTTAATCAATCAATCAATCCATCATTGCAGCAACTTGTCTTGTGTAAGCATAATTCTCAATCAGCTTAATTAGCTCAATCAGCTTCATCAGCTCATCAACCTAGCTATACTGATCATTTCCATCAATTGTTCAGTTACACCCATCAACTGTGCATTTTCATCAAAATGTACATCATTGCTTTATCACTTACACAATATCAAGTATCTAATCACTTTTTGGACATCTATCGAGAGATCAATCTTCTTACAATCTATTCGATCAATCTCTCGAGAGGGCATATCATTCTTATCATAATCCTTACTAAGATATCTTTGGGGCATGTATCAGTTGATCAATCTTTTTCTTTGAAACAATGCGACAAGATGCATTGTCTCAAAGAGGGGCAAAATGTGGACACTGAAAAATGTCCTAAGTCCATGAGCATCATTTTTCTTGGTCGTTGTCCTTTGATAATTGAATAATTTTAATTATTCAATTTGGTTTGACCGCATTCCTCTATTAATTAAATAATTTTTAATTATTTAATTAATTTACCTTCTCATCTTTATTCTATCTTGATCAATTAAAATTGTTTAATTATTATTGCTAATATCCTTTCTTCAATAATTAAATAAATCATTTTTTATTTAATTATTTATCAACATCTATAGTCAAATAATAATAATCATTACTTGACGTTTTATTCTTCTATAATTAAATAATTGTCAAATTGTTGGTGATGATCCTCTCTTTTTGGATAAATAGTTAATTATCCATGTCTATTCCATCTCTCCATTTAGTGGATTGATAAAATTTAATTAAATGCTCCTCTTCATTTTCCTAAATAAATAATTTGGATAAATTATTTATTTTCCATTCCACTTGTCATTTTCCTCATTTTGAATAAATAATTTAAAATAAATTATTTATGCACTCCACCTAGTCAAAGATGCTCACGTCATAATCCTCACGATGCATAACATTCGTTTCTATCATGGCATGCTTGTACGTAATGCGGTCATAGGCTGTCGATGCGTCATAAGATCAACGTCATGGCTTTTCCATGTATGGCATATTTCTGGTGCATCAATTCTGGACTGTCAATCTTGACATCTTTTTTGAATTTTTATCTTGACCATCCATTTCATAACCTCCCTTTCATGCATTCTACATTCTCATCCATTGATCTTTGAATTCTTTCTAGAATCTCAACCATCCATTCGAATGGTTGTCTATAAAAACAACCTTCCTTCTCCATTTTGATTTTAACAGCTATTTTTCTCCAACTTTCTTGCTACCATTTGCAGGTTTTGCACAAGTGTTTCAACAAATCTGAGGGCAAAGTTGCATAACAAGAAGAAGGAGAGCAAGAGAAAGAATCAACTATAATGGGGAGCATTTTCTTTTATGTTTTGTATTTCTTATTCTCTTCATTATTTGTTTTCTCTTGTTTGGATGTGGTTTAATAGCTTAGAAGTGTTGGCTGTCACTTTTGTCTATACTATTTGATTTCTAACCCCATCTAACAATAGGCCTCCATGATCCTTTGTTCATTCATATTTTCAGATCCAAGAACTTCCTCTCTTCCTTTCCCTTTTCCTATTTTTTTAATAACCTTAGGCAAGGTTCATTGCACATTGTAAAGCCAAATCTAATGATAAAATGGAGTTCAAGACTATTGTTTGAACCTGTAGAAAACGTACAGAAACTCTCCCATCCTAAGAACTCCATTTGCAGATCCAACTTACCGCACTTTGTAACTCATCTGTAAGTCTGCCTTGTGATTCTAACAAAGCACATGAAGCAACTGAGATATTCCATGCACTGTTAAGACTTGACATTAGAGACCTTGGGATAGTGTTCTGCAATCTGATTGTGGAAGATTGTCTTTCAAGAGAGGTAGTGCACCTATGCATTACCTATGTTGAGAAGTGCATAAAAAACACATCAACATTATGTAAATGGGATTGGGATAAATGGGATATGACAGGTAGGATGTGTAAGATAGGTGGGATAGAGGAGATGGATGAAGGGGATGTAGTTTCCCCCAAGTGAGGAAGTAAGCTAGATGGGGGATTTACACATGACGCCTGTTTTCCAAGTTTTCATCATGGTACTTATCCAAGGTGCTTGTTTTCCATGTTTTCACCATTGGATGAATTATTTCTCTTATTTTTTATTTTTTTTGAATTCTTTGGATTTTTTGGTAGTATGCGGATGGAGATGGATAAGGATAAGGATGTGGATGGAGATGGATAAGGATAGGGATATGGATAAGTGTATTTAGAAGATATGTTATAAGGAGATGGATAAAATACTGAAGCATCAAGCTCCATAAGAGGTATTAAGAGCCCATGCTTCAAGTGACTATTGGATGTTGGAACAACCTTATTAGGAGGGATGGATTATGTAAAAGAATGGATTAAATGGATTTGATGGGGAAGATATGTGTGATAATGGATGGGATATTGGAAAGTGTATGGATGAAATGATGGGGTGGATGTGTGATGGGGTAAGGTTTTTAGGACCAACATTGGCACATATTGTGGTGGATGTGAAATAATAGGAGGATTAATGGACGTAGAATGTGGGGATAATGGAGGAGATGGGATAGTGAATTTTGGGACATAAGGACCCAAAATAGATTTAGGAGATGGAGGGTGCGTATGATTAGCTTTTGGATTAGCAACTTTCAATTTTGTTACATATTTTTCATTTGAAGGAATTGCATATTTTTTCTTTGGGATCCACATGGTTTTGATTTTTTCTTTGGTGGGCCTTTGTGGCATGTGGGTTTGATTTGGATTTTGGATTTGATTTTTATTTTCGTCAACATGTCTTTTAGAGGGGACACAAGGAGCTTTAGATTCAGGTAGATGTTTAGATTTATGCATTTTTTCTTTATCATCCAAAGTGCTTTTAATAGAAATGGGATGGATGCGAGGAGATGGATGATGGGGAGGAAACATGAATAGAGTGATGGAGGTTGGATTTTGAGGATGATATGTGGATGGAGGATGTGTAGATACGTGCCTTTGTTGATCCTAATTGGCGAACATAAGATTGGGATGTTGATGGTGGGTATGGATAGGTGATGGATGGATAAAAGGATGAATAGGACAAGATGGAGGAGGTGATTTTAGGATATAAGGTCCTAAAATGGACTTAGAATGTGGGGAATGTGTGACGGTGGATGGAGGGACATAAGGACCCAAAATAGATGGAGTAGATGAAGGATGGGAGATCGTAGATGGAGGGACCGAAGGACCCAAAATGGATTCAGAAGTTGAAGGAATAATATGGATGGTTGTTTTGAGGTGATACGATAGAGGGAGATGGTGGAAAATGGTTTAGTGAGTGATGGGAAGAGCCTATTATTCTTGTGGAGGAGGCTTGTTGAGGAAGGATAGAGGTTGTACCAACATTTTTGGATTGCGAGTCTTGAAAGATATATCCAATACCTTGTGTACCTATATTTTCTTCGACATGGATGGGCTCTAAAATACCTTGCTCATGAAGGCCTAAACCTTTTCCTTGATAGTTCATGTTCTTGAGCATCCGCTCTATGGTAGGATGCTTGTTATTTTGGAAGAATGATGCGAGTCCATTATTAGGTGGGTGAGGATGGGTGGCATATATGCTCAGCTCCTCTTCTGCAAGGAAACCATAATGGATGAATGTGAGAGTATCAAGGGAATATAAAAGTGGTGTGGGGATAGTAGGGTTAGGAAATGATGGAGGATCATGAGATGGAGATGATGGGGTAGCAACATCTTGATCGATAGGAGTGAGTGGTAAGGGATCAAGAGATGGATTAGGTGATATGATAGGATCTAGATTTGTGGTAGTGGGTGATAAGGGCTCATGAGATGGAGCAGTTGGATCTTGAGTGTCAAAGGAATCATGGGATGGAGTGGATGCAGGACTGTGATATTGAGATGGAATAGATGGGATGGCAAGATCTTGATGTGGAGAAGGGGATATGTTTGTATGCTTTGGATCAAGCTCTTGGCATGACTCATCTTGTGTGGGAGGAATGATAATGGAGTATTAGAGAGACTCTCCAAGTGGGGGAGATAGAAGGATGGGGGATTCATGAAGTTGATGGGAATGGATTACGGTGATACTAGGAATGGGAGGAGTGGATTGGATTTGAGTGTCATGGATGGATTGGGTGGATCTAGGAGTATAAGATGGTGATTGGGTTTGGTTATCTTTGATGGGTTCGATGGCTCTTAGGGTAGGAGATGGGGGTTCAATGGATTCAATGGGTTTGATGGTTTCAATAGTTTGGGTGGTGCAAGGGGTGGTAGTAGCAATGATAGGTATGGAATGGAGAAGGGTCTCATCACTAAAGATTGTGGATTATGGATTGGGATGGCATGGTTCCATGACTTCAAGATGTGGATTTGGGGATGTCTTGTTTTTCATAAGTCCTTGGAGAACTTCTGGAGTTTGAATCGTGCATATTCTAGGCTTAGATGGCATGATAGGAGTGGATGAAGGATTATGGATTGGTGGATGAGGATTATATGGGGGAATGGGATTGGATGGAAGATTAAGAGTAGGTGGAGGGATAGGATTGGTGGGGGGATCAAGATTAGATGGAGGGTTAAGGTAAGAATATTGTGATAGCAGACTAGAATAGGAAGACATGGATGGTGGATTGATGTTGGAGGAAGTAGATGGGGAATTAAGATAGGAATATTGGGATGGTGGTCCAAGATATGAAATTGGATGGTAGATGAATAAAGTTATGGGCAGTGGAATTGAGACCAAAGGAATGGTATTATTAGGACAAAGAGGATGCCAAGGAAGGATTATTACTAGAACCTTGAATAATAAATTTAAGACAAAAGAACAGATAAATTGAGATAATTTTGATAACAATCTAGGAATGAAATAAGAAAGAATGGAATATTTAGATTAGGATACAGGTGGTGGTATGGAGTTTAGGGTATGGGGACATGGATGGTTGGTGGGACAGCAGAATCTGAGATGATTTGATTGTAGTAAAAATACTAAGATGGTGGATTAAAGGAAAGAGATAGCAGGTATGTGAAAATTGAGAGAAAAATTAGAATAAAATAGGATTGTAAAATATGAATGAAAAATTAGAAATAGGAGATGGATGGGGATTAGAGACAAGATACATGAGTGGATTGCCTTAATAAGGAGTGTGGGTTAAGAGATAGAAAGTTAGGATTGTAGACTAGGATAAGAGGGCATGTGATAGTGGATTAGTGTAAGAGGAATGGATGAGTACAGATACAAAGATGATAAGGAAGATATTGAGAGATGTGGGTGAGGAAGATAATGGATATCACTGTCAAAACATAAGAACATTATTAGGCATGGGCAAGAGCCTTGATGAATAACTTGGAGAAGTAATTAGATTTATGAGAGCTTAAGAAAATAATATCATCAAAGGGATCTATATCTGCCACCTCTTGATGCTTGACTCTCTATCATCTACATCATGTAGTAAGATTCCCCTTGAATACTTTTAGTTTTACATTGATGGAGGATAAGGTGATAGTATTTAGAATTAGAATGAATAAAAGGATTGAAAAGAATGAGAACAAATAATTAAGAAAGGAAAAAAAGAATGACTAAAAGAATAAAATAAGATAATTTGAAAGAAAGATGAAAGAAAGGAGATCTTAGGATTTGTTTCGATATCAGAAGATCGTGGATGGCAATGGACTAAAGCTCAAATCAAGATTTAGGTTAAGCTCATATTGGGATTAGATTAAAGCTCATATTCAGATTGGATTGAAGCTTAGACTAGGATTGGATTGGAGGATATGATAGGATTGATTCTAAACCAAGTTTAGGGGTTTTAACTAGAGGACGTAAGATGCTAACAATAAGATTTTTCCCGATTTGGTAGTTTTCAAAAATTATCAAATTTTGCCATTTTAGGTAACTACATTGGCATATCTTTGAGAGTCCAGTTTTTTCCCAAAAACTTCTAAAAATAAAGAGTAGGATAATTTTCAACTAACATCCAGTTTTAAAACAGGTTCAGAGTTATTAAACAAGTACTTTTCAAAATTGGAAAAAAAATACTAAGTACAATTTGAGAGATTAGATATAGAGACAAACTTCTGAAAACTGTGTGCTTAAAATTAAGATTGAATTCCTCCAAAGTCAGTTTGGGAGTTCCATACTTAAATCATATGTCTATACCATAAAATTTCATTAAAATTTACAGAGTCAAAAAGTTGACCTCTAGAGGTTTTAAAAATCAAAACCCTAAAAGCAGAGTCCCAAGGTGATTGGGATTGATGAACTGATGATGGATATGGACTTTAATGATGTTCTAAGATGCACCCATGTGACTTGGTCGAGGAAATGATGACTTTCAAAAAAAATTGATGAACGAGAATGACGATGACGAGAAGATAGATGAAGGTCTACTTTTTGGGAAAATTCACTTATCTAGGTGGCAAACTCGCCCAACTAGGATGCAAGATTGCCCAAATAGGGTGTAAGGTCGCCCAACTAGGGTGCAAGGTTTCCCAACTAAGGTGCAAGGTCAGCCAACTAGGATGCATGATCACCTAACTTGGGTGCAAGGTCGCCCAACTAAGGTGCAAGGTCGCCCAACTAGGATGCAGGGTCACCCAACTCAAGTGCAGGATTGCCCAACTAGGGTGCAAGGTCACCCAACTTTAGTGAAAGGTCCCCCAACTAAGTGGCAAGGTCGCCCAACTTAAGTGCAAGATTTCCTAACTGAAGTGCAAGGTCACCCAACTCAAGTGTAGGATAGCCCAACTAGGGTGCAAGGTCGCCCAAATTTAGTGCAAGGTCGCCCAACTAGGGTGCAAGGTCACCCAACTAAGTGGCAAGCTCGCCCAACTAGGGTGGAAGGTCACCCAAATAAGTGGAAAGCTCGGCCAACTCAGCTTTCAGACTTGTCTAAATCAGAAAATGGTCAAATGACATTGATAAACGGGGTAACGAACTCTCCGAACGGACAAACAGATTGTCAAAATGGTAAAATGGGTTGACCTACCAAGAAAATAGACTCACCGAATAGGGAAACAAACTCACTAAATGGAGAAACAGACTAACCCAACGAGGAAATAGACCAACCAAATGGGGAAATAGACAGATCGAATGGGGAAACAGACCAACCAAACGGGGAAATAGACAAACAGATCGACTGAACGGAAGGCGGCATTAGCTATTCATAGTGCAAAATCACCCAATTATGTTCTAAAATCGTCTGTTTCTAGGGAATGGGCTAATATTATGACTCTGGGGATTGATAGGGGACTGAAACAACTAGTATAATCACCCAAGTATGAAGCAAAATCGCCCAACTCAAAGGGAGAATAACCCCTTTTGATGAAACAGGCGAGTGTGATGGGTTGTTTGGCTGACAAAGTGACTCAGACCAAAATTAGAATCGCTCCTTTAGTTGGTAGGCTCGGCCAACTCATGGGAAGAATCACCCCTCTTTGAGGAAAACTCGCCTAACTAGTGAAGGATGGGAAATTCTTGACAAGAACAAATTGGGAAAATGACTCAGACAGAAGGCATGGTCGCCCCTGTGGATAGCAGGTTCACACCTGTTAAAAGAAAAGTGGCCCAAACAATAGACTTGGACTTAACTTGGATAAAAATGGCTATGGAAAAGGACAGAAAAAACAACAAACAACAAGCAAAAGGCAAAGGCTGACTCGACTAAAAAGACATGCACTGGTTTCGCACAAAGAAGATAGTTGAAACGACACAATCCTAATATTAGTAACAAGGGTATGACCAACACAGTCCTCTATCTAGGATAAAAAAAGAAAAATAGGGAGTCATCGATATACGCACGATACATAAGGCACAACCGTGAACACCAGCCCATCACAAGCGTGAGTTAGAAGCTCTAGCAAGGTACTAGAAACTTGGACCAACTCTTCACGTCTTATCTAGGTATCACCTTAGCTTTGACGCTTCGCTAGACACAACGTGACTAGATTGGGGTACAACTTTGGCTCTCCCCCCTTTATATACCCTGTCGATACACGTGGTTGGGATCGTCCCTTGGGGTGATGAAATCCCCAAGCAGGTCCCACTAAAAGAAGACACTAGATGATTTCAACTAGTCCCTAGGCTTCCACAAAGCGCAAGGGGAAAGCTTGAACAATCTAGTATCTCCTAGGTAACATAAAGGACTAAAGTAGACTACGATTTCTCTTCAGCCAAGATCGCCAAATGATGCAAGGGGATTAGATATGTCAATAGTCCACTTACAAGCACAACAAATAAAAATATTTGACTCCCCCTAATTAGTTCTATGTGCCTAACTAATATGAAAATAACAAATAAACAAAACTAACTAAAGGTCTTGGCCTGCTCGTCTTGCAAGAAAAATTTAGTAGTTTGAACCTCTGGCCTTGGACAAATGTGAAATGACTACACAAACGTTAGTAAAACCAAGCACATTCACCGAAAAAATAGGTTAGGGGGTCAGTACTAACAAAATGATAAGAAACAATCTCTGAATATGAACTTTAAGTTAATGTTTACCTCAAAATTGCCTCTCTCTAAAGCAGAATCACCCCTGTTGATAGTTGAATCGCCCCTGTTAGTGTCAGAATTGCCTGTTTAGGGTGCAAAATCACCTATTTAAGGGAAAATCGCCTATTTAAGGGAAAATCACCTATTTCAAGGGCAAAATCGCCTATTTCAAGGGAAAAATCGCCTATTTCAAGGCAAAAATTGCATGTTTCCAAGGCAGGCTCACTTGTTTGGGAAACAAGGAGAAAATTTGACCTTGTTTCACAGATGGGCACCTATGTTGAGGGTAGGGTCACCTGTCTTGAGGTCAAAATTGCCCCTGTCAGCTGCAAAGTCACCTCTGTATAACCTAAACCTACAAAATTTCAAACAACAAAAAATGTGAAAGGAACAGACTTGTTTGTGGGTCCCACCGGATGTGCCAGAAATGTATGTA
Organism: Sequoia sempervirens; assembly: GCA_007258455.2. Lineage (NCBI taxonomy): Eukaryota > Viridiplantae > Streptophyta > Pinopsida > Cupressales > Cupressaceae > Sequoia > Sequoia sempervirens. The sequence continues at coordinate 9,787 of VDFB02228608.1, forward strand.
GCGTGATTTCCTACCCTAAATGAAGCAAAACAAGAGAAATGCAACAAGAAGAAATACATACAACACCACCTTGAGATAAGCCTAGTTGAACTTGAACAAAAGAAAGATTAAAGAAAGATATACCTTATCCAAGTTGATCTTTTGGTTAGCACTTTGATGTAGCTTAGATGTGCGCTTCTTGATGGAAAATAAGCTATAATGATATGCAAAGTGATGTAGATTGGATGCAAAATGCAATAATGGATGTGGCTGTTTGGCTAAATGTATGAGATGAGTGCAAAGTGAGCTTGAAGTGCAACAATGGAGGATGGGAATGCAAGTGCTTGAGCTTGAGAGTGCTAAGAGTGCTAGATTTCTTGAATGTGTGTTATGCATGAATATGTTGAATGAATTGAATGAGACCAAATCCTCTATTTTAGGGGAAGAGTCTCTACAGAATTGGATGGCTAGGATTTAACCAACATGGACAAGATGAAGGGTTGTGGTGAGTTGAAGACTCACAAGTCCTCACATCTTTCCATGTGGATATGAGGTGGAAAAAGGAAATGTGAGGTGGAAAGAGGACATGTGAGGTGGAGGTACTTGCATGTACCTTGGGATTAGGGGAAGATTTACTCAAAAAGGAAGTTCTTGTCCCCATGTGGGAAGGATGTTGACATGTGAAGAATTTTAGAATTCCTCACTAGTCATCATGGGGAAGAGAGAAATGTTGGAGTAATAAATATGAATTTTAAATTTACATGATTGGAAGTACCTTGGGGATAAGACAAGGTCCTCATAAAGGAGGTCCTTGTCCCCATGTGAGTGATGTGACTTATGAGAAATTTTGGAATTTCTCAACAACCTTCATGGGGAAGAGGGGAGCATTGGAGGAATAAATGTGAATTTTTAATTCACATGGGGAAGAGGTCAATAAAGAAAGTACTTATGATAGGTTTACTTGGAGGGATACCAAAAATGGGATGAGGATTAGATTAAGGTTGTGGAAATAGGTGATTAAGAAGACTAATGAAGGATTAGAGGCAAGTGGAAAAATATGGAGGATGTGACATTAATCCTAATTAAGGGTGTCCACATCCTAATCGTGGATTAATTAAACTTATCCAGATTAGAAGAAGATTATGGACGTTGTGACAAGGAGAGAGAAAAGGGGGAATTTAAAATTTATTTAAATTCAAAAGACTAAATGACTAAATTAAATAAATTGACTATTTGTGCATTTAGGAAAGAGACAGACAAGTATTTCTTGTTAATTAATACTTTTATGACATGAAAAGAGATAACAAGTAAACAAATATTAATATAGTGAAATACTGAAGAAGTGAGAACACAAAAGAGGGATAAATTACATCCTTATAAAATTGAATAGTCCAAAATTTGGATGTCTATAGTTAGAATTTATTATTTGTCATGGTGTTTAGCAATTTCTTTAAAGTGGGGGCATACATTAGCATTATTCTTTTGCAATTTCATTTTTTTCATGGTTCATGGTGTAACCTTCTTACTTTATGTAATGTGTTTTTGCTTCGTGGTGACATTGGGTATGATGTCCCTCAAGAGCGTGATCTCTCTTAGCATATTATATTCCTCTTAGTGGCTTGATGTGAAACACTACATCCCCTAAGTTTTGAATTTTCTATTCTTTGATCGGTCTGCTCTTGGAGACATTAGGCACAATGTTTCCTAAGTTAAAGACCTCGTATGAAGTAAGCAAAACTCCCTTGAATGTTCCTTACTGTCACATTTGCATTTTCAATTATATGGCCACCTTGCATAATACATCTTGCATGCTTGTGGAGCCATCTTGTTTGTTCATGAGTTCCAAGCATACAAAGTTTTGCTTGCTTTTCACTCATCAACAAGTCCTATTTTGAAGTTTTTTAAAGTCTTGTAACAAGGCTTCAAACTTTTCTAGGCATATTTTCCCTATTTACACCTTTCTCAATCTTTATTTTGTCTCTTTATGCCCCCATATGCTTATATTAAGTGTATTTTTGGGTCCTATCCCGACAAACAACATTAAAAACAACTTTATTTTTGAAACTTGGTTGTGGGTCCCAAGTGGGACTCATTTGCTAAGGGTGGTGAATGAGTCCCCCTTGGCCCCAAATTCAAAATATTTCAAAATTTCTTTTAGGATTTTACTCAAATTCACTTCATGTCAGCCTATGATGAGGTATGAACAGATACTAAGGCACAAAATTTGTATAAATAGGCATTTTTCACCTCATTTTACAATCTCGTACAATCTCCCACAATTTCCTACAATCTCCTACAATCACTTATTCATCCAAGCATTCAATCACACATTCACTCAAGCAATCAATCATTTTGCATCTTCAATTCAAGCACTTTCAATCACGTTGGAGTAGCCATTGACATCACTTCAGATTTGCATATTCAAGGATATTGTAAGTTTGTAATACTTTCATGCTATTCATTTATCATTTCCCTTGCATGCCATTCATTTCAATTGGGTTTAATTACTAAAGCAGGGTTTGACCAAGGCAAACCCCTATTCACTAACCCCCCAACATTTTTCCCCTTTGCATGTGTATTTGTAGCCTTTGTTTTGCAGAATTGACAAGTTTAAAGGTGTTGAAAAGTGGAAATCAAGTCAATTAGGCTCTTCAAATCAATTCATCATCTATTCAAGCAATTTGAGTGACTTTCAACCCATTTTCTGTAGAGTACGTTGACTCTGACAACCTGATATTCAGTCATTTCCAGATCTGGAGAAGCAGTGTTGACCTTTGACTTTTTAAAGATCTTGGGGGGGACTGATTCGCCACCCTTGGCGAATGAGTCCCACCTAAAACCTAAAAGTATGCATTTTGTTAGAAATCACTTCTCGGCTATCAGAAATCAGTTCCTGACACTTTTTCACTAGTTGGAGGACTGATTCGCCACCCTTGGCAAATGAGTCCCACTGTGAAAAGTCAAAAAATTTCATCAACATTCTAGACATTCTAGAAATCTCACACAACATATAGGTGCACTCAGATTTAACCCTGTCCTTTTTGTTCTGCATATTTATTTCAATTTCTTCATACTTCATAGTTACTTGCATATCATAGTGTGTTTTCAAACATAGCTTAAATTACACTTTTGCATCAATTTTAGATCATTTTAATTAGTCATTTTCATTTAGTTTACTTCATTTACATCATATCACATCACATATGTCCTAATTGGAATGAACATAACCATTTTAGGATCTAATCTCTCTCCTTTTGGGTGAAAAACCCTATAAGAGTTAGAGAGTCCATTAGGTCCTAAAATCCATGTTTCAAGCTCAAAGTTCATTGTTCATGACCTCCAAGCATATGAATTTTTTCTTTCCTCATGAAGCTCAAAACTCATTTTTGTGTGGCACCTTATTAAAGTTATCAAGAGGTATAACTTTGGTATGGTTTATGCTGGGAAGCCCGATCGAGGCATGACTTTCCCATAGCCACTTGCATGTGAGTGTGAGTGCATACGGGCTGTGTGTATATGTGTCTCACCTCTTTCAAATCATCACCCAATGGACAGCCTAAAGTTTCGTTGCCTCAGATTGAGCTTGCATTTTTTTTGAAAAATAGCCTAGATCTTATCCACATCACAATGGACAAATGGTCAAAGCTTGATCCACCCATTTTATTTTAATTTTATTTTCATCTTTGGTTGTGTATGTTTGTGCCTTTATGATTCTCTTT
>VDFB02228609.1:0-17904 GCA_007258455.2 Sequoia sempervirens
TCTTACTATGGTATGCTTCATATGATACTTTGTGAATACAAATATAAAACTGAAAGATGAGCAAGTTATGTATTTAAATATGGTATGCATCATATGCTTGCAATACTTATTGATCATGATAACATGTGCATCTATATAAATCTGAGTTGTCAATCTTGTTCGATATAAGTGATGGATCTGTTCATTGATTTAATATGTAAATCTGTGTGTCTACACTATGGATAATATTCATATGGTCTGACTGTAAATAACTAGTCAAGATAGGGGAGTTAAGGGCCTACGAGGAGGGGAAACAGCATGTGGGTCACCCTCTAAGTACACCACCCATATGGATGGAAAGGGCCACATGGGCCAAGAGGGGTGTATTGCTCTTGGGCTTAGAGGGAGTGGCTGCCCAGGACACCCTACTGTAGTTGCACCCTCAACCTCTCAATATGATTGAGCAATGGTGGCTCTGGTACAGGGGAACGGCAGTAGAACACTAGGCACACCACCCGATATGGATGGCAAGGGCCAGATGGGGCCAAGACGGGAATACTGCTCTTGGGCCTAGGGTTTCTTGGGCACCCTATCAGACTATCATACTCAAGGAAGAATGAGTTAGGAAAATCCAAAGAAGATTCAATGTGCTTATAAAATGATATTGTATTTTATAAATGTCTACTAACATAATTGCAGGTCAACAAGAAATTGTATCCCTAACCACGTGCTCTTTGATTTCCTTACATGCATGCTAATTAATATTGTCTTGTAAAATATTCTCTAACTCTGTTTTGCAAGAACCTACCCGTTCTATAAACATTCCCAAAACCAAGGTAATCACACGGAATTGATTAATTAGGGCAGATTTAGGGTTATCCAAACGAGGGAACATTACAATCAACTTGGTATCTTTTTCATCACACCAACACACCCAAACCTTAGTTCAACCACTTTTCTTCAGCTATTGCATCTAAGGATGAAAACTGTTTGGTTTCTAGATGGCAGCTTGTCATAACCCCGAATAGACAATTATTATTGGCTAAAATTAATTGAATAAATGATTTGTTTCTATTGTTAAGAAATGGCTTTATGAATAATAAATTTAGTCTTTAAATGTTTTAAACGGATTTTTGGCTTCTAATCGAGCTTCGCACAAGACAGAAGGAAGTCGCGTCTTTTCCGAACCATCATCACATCGTAGGGAAAGTCGTATCTTTCTGGGCAATGACCATTTAAGGAACAAGTCCTTGACTCAGAAGGCAGAAGGAAAAATCGTGTAAAAAGAAACAAAGAAGGAGAATCGTAAGGAACAAAGAAGAAGACCCCACGCCACAGAAGGAGAATAGAACATTTACAAGAGTAACCCAGAAACTTCCAGAAATCGCCGACACAACACAGAGGTAAGTCCTTGTTCACTATTATCTCCCAGAATATTAGAATCTGTCTTTTCCCATTACGATGATTCTGTAGATGAATTGAAACCAGAAATCTCTCCATATACGTCATTATGAACAAAACCAAATAATCAAGGAATAAAATTATGAACGTAGTCTGTAAAATGTCACCATCTAGAGGCAGATAAAAGTAAGAAAGAATTGGACATTAAAATACATAAATCTGGAAAACAATGCCATGGAAAATTAACAACAAATACATTTAATATTAATTTCTTAAAGGGCTCATTCAGTATAATAATAATTCCACTACTGTACAAATAAAACATCTAGATTCTGTCCTAATTGGAAACCAGGGTACTAATATTCGATAAGCATAAAATCCCAAACAAATAAGTTTCCTTTGAACAATTAGAGACAATATATGGACTATTGCCTGTGATTGATCCTACAATAATTACTTGTTCATTAATGCTTGCTGCTTCTCCCATGAAGGATAGAATTCAGGCATCAACTCTCACTTGCTAGCATCAGACTGTGCGTTTGTGGAGGGGAAGAGCTGGTAAATCGCCCATTGATGGATGATCCCAAGATGGGTGGAACACCTTGAGGGAGTCCACTTTGAGTTGCGTTCACGCGCCCCTTAACACAATAAACCGCCGTCCTATGAGGCTAGATAAGGAGAGACAAGGCAAGAATCTATTCCAATCAGAAGGAGGAGTCATGATGGGCAATGCAGTTAATTAAGTTGTTCTTAGCATTGTAATCTAAGGAGATTTAATCATATATCATTTGTTTAATTGTTATGGATCTTTTAAAATAAGATAACTTGCATTATTAGAATAATAAGATAAATTTCTTATTTTAATCTGTACTTTATATTTTTAGATTAATTTCATAAAGGGGACATCACAAGTGGTATCAGAGCATAGTCCTGCCATCTTGTGGATTGGTGAATGCGAACATATCACAAGAAGGGTACTATGGCTGAACAATTGGCCAATGAATTAAGGGCCTTCATGGAACAAACCCACCAAACTCTTTCAAACCAAAATAAAGGGATAGAAAAATCAAACCAAGTACTCGCCCAGGCTATTCATAACATGGAAAACTCACTCAATAATCTGAAAAATAATCCTTCAAATGGGAGAGATGTGAGTTCAAATTATTCAGTAGCTAATAATGGGCCATTTACACCTAGGGTTCCTAAACCCCCTTTCATAGCCAAGGGAAATGACCCCAGAAGGGAGGAGGAGATGGACCCAACACCAAGCAGCACCGAAGAAATTATTAGGGCCTATAGAGATCTTGAACCCGAACTTAGAGAACTGGTGTCTTTTAGGGAATTTTGTGAAGCCAAAAGACATGAAACTCCTAGGCAAGGAAAGAAGCAACAAAATAAAGATTTAAAACACAAGGTGAATAAAGTAACTTTACCTAACTTTGATGGCTCAAACAAGATCACTGCCCATGCTTGGCTGCAAAAACTAAACACCTATTTTACACTTAGCCCTATGACGGAAGAAAATGCACTTCAATTTGCAATCTTGCACTTGGAAGGCTTAGCCCATGAATGGTGGCACCATGGAATCCTCACCCAAGGTCACCAAAACATAACATCCTACGAAGAATTCTCACAAAAGCTCATAAGGAGGTTCGACAGAAAACATCCCCAAGAAGATTTTAAAAGGCTAACCCAACTAAAACAACAAGGGTCAGTGGAAAGTTACATAAACGAATTTCAGAAAATTTCAGTTAGAGTTTCCGAAATTGGGGAAGACAGGCTTACGTACCTTTTTGTGGAAGGGCTCATAGATTCACGTAGAGGGCTAGTAAGTGTCATGTCCCCTTCTCAGTGACATCTCTCAGAGGACAGGATTGGCCTATCACACGACCCTCGTAGGCAGCGATAAAATTTGGATAGAAAGGTCGCCGAGCTGGCTTCGGCCGGTCCCGATGGAGTTGTCCGGTTGTCTTTTACGTTACACCGATGGGAGGCGTTTCTTGAAATTACTGGTACAGTTCGTGATGTGGGACCCAGCGCTATTTTTAAACATTATGGGCGTGGCGGCATCGAATCACTTGAGGTTGTCGGCATCGAGGCGGATCGATCATCGAGGGTTAGAGGCGAGGAAGATATTAATATTTGATGCATTATTGATTAAATATTAATTAGTGCGATTTATAATATAAAGTTATATTTTTGGTATAGCAGAAGTGATTAGCCAGGGGTCATGCATCATTAAAAGGGGGCCAGTTTGACATTTGATTTAATTTAAAATATTCAGCTGAGGACTATTGAAATATTAAAATATTAAAACATGAATATTTTAATGAAACCCTATTATGGTGGAAATCGCACTTTGGAGAAAGATAAAGGGTTTTGCATTGGGAATTGTGCATTATGTGATTATTGAGTTTTGAGATTGATCAAATTGATCTGAGCCTGAGACTTTAGGGTTTCGTGTTCGACTTCCTTGGGGAACGAGCCATCTCCAGCGGAAAGCAATTAAGAGAGTGTGCAATATCACTTGATCTATTGCCTACAGAGGTTTTCTTATTCAGAGAAAACTACAGAGCTTCAGAGGATTCATCATATTCAGTTCCTTTCAGTTATTTGCATTCAGAGACATTCTATCTACCTGTGGCGCCCATTACAGAGGACTACACATTGTTTTTGGTGAAGGCCGTACAAAATTAATTACAGATCTGACAGGCCGTACTTCTGTCAGGCCGTACCTCTCTCAAGCACGTGTTCATCAATCTTGAGAGAAACGCCTCTCATACTTGCTTCTCAGTTGCATCAACAGTGGCGCCTACTTTGCTGGAGTCTTTTGCAGTCATCAGATATCAGGAGAAGAGGGTTATTAATTTCTGCCGTACCATTCTGTACCTTCAGCCGTACCAGCAAATAACAGGTTCTTTTTACAATAAAAATCATTATTCTATCTTAGCATGTTATCAGATCATTGTTATATGGAGATCATTTGATTAATAAAGGAAACGCCTTCATTTCTTATTGTATTTCTCAAGCAAATTGAAGATCTAGAATTTTTATTGAATTTATTTCAATTTTCTGTAAAAGCCGTACTGTTCATTAAATGCATTGAAAATCCAAAAATTGCAAAAAAATCACAAAAACCCAAAAACGTCAGAGAAACTTAAAACCACAGTCAGATTCAGTGTCAGGGGGAAACTAGGGTTTCTACAGTGGTATCAGAGCTAAATCCTGCCATCCTTAGGGTTTAGCCATCACATGCAGCCAGAGGAATTTGACACATACAGGTATTATACACGCAGACGTGCCTTGATTGAAAGGCAACGCAGTTTGAGCAGGCAGCCAGAAATCATGGCTGACAGGGATGATAGGGCTGACAGGACAGATATACCGAGGACAGAGATCCCACAGAATAACAGGGATCAGGATGATGCTGAGGTCTTGCTTGCACTCAGGGATATACGTGCAGGTCAGCGGCAGTCGACTGAGGTATTGCAGCAGTTGACAGTGGCACTACAGAGATTGGGTACTCCGAGGAGACCGTCACCCCATCGTGACGATGACAGGAGTGAGGCAGGGTCACGGAGAGCTCCTAGGACAGTGTCACGGACAGCAGATAGGCCTACTAGGCCTACTTTCACGAGACAGGAGCACGATGAGGCCGTACCAGATGACGAGCACGAGGAGTTGTTTGCTGATAACCTTATGGCAGCGAACGAGGAGTGGGAGTTGATACCTCCTGCAGTCAGAGAGAGGTTGTCTTTCGACCGTTTTGTCACTCAGAGACGAGAGCATCATAGAGGTCGTCAGGATTGGAGACCCAGATACCAGAACAACGATTTGAAACATGCAACAAACAGGTTGAATTTGGTGATGTTCGATGGTAGTGGGAAGATGACAGCCCAGGCTTGGATTAGCAAGCTTGATACATTCCTCACTTTGCGTCCGATGGCGGAGAGAGACGCTATTAGATATGCTACACTGCACCTCGAGGGAGTGGCATACGACTGGTGGCACCACGGCATGGTGACCTTACAGCACGACATGATTACTACCTACCAGGAGTTCGTGGATAGATTGGTAGAGAGGTTTGACCGGAAGGATCCGGAAACCTACTTCCGAGACTTAGCACAGTTGAGGCAGAGTGGCAGTCTCGAGGCATATATCAGTGATTTTAAGAGGCTATCCGTCATGGTGCCGAGCATATCAGAGAGGCGGTTGGTAGTTCTTTTCATGGAGGGTTTGACCGAGCCACTGAGAGGCTGGATCAAAGCCCTTGATCCTCCATCATTACAGGAGGCGATGAAGAAAGCACGTAACATGGAGTTCGCAGCCCCGTCAAGTAAATTCAACTCCAGAGGTTCTTCATCGTTCAGAGATAACAAGGGCTTCAATAAAAACAATGATAAATCTGATTATAACAAAAACAAATCAGATTATAAAAATGATTCAAAAGGAAAATCAGCGTTCCCACCTTTGGATCGTGAGGCCCTGAATGACCTTCGCAGGAAGAAGCTCTGCTTCTACTGCAAGGGACCGTATGATGCCAGTCACGATTGTCCTCTAAGACCTAAGGGCAAGGCAAATCGTGTTATGTGGGCATACTATGAGGACTCAGAATCAGAAAATTCTGATCAGCCAGAGCATACAGATGATTCAGAGTCAGAGGCTCCAGAGCCGAGAGCAGAGATAGAGCCCGAGCTTCAGATACAGGAGGCCCGTTTATCTAGCATCCAGCAGGAGGGTTCTTTCAGGCTTCGTGGTGTATTAGCAGGTCAGAGGGTCATTACCCTATTGGATACAGGAGCCACGCATAACTTTATAGATGCTAGATTCGTTGAGAAACGAGGACTCATCACTGAGGATTTCGAGGGCATCAGAGTCAAAGTGGCAAATGGTTACACTTTGAAATGTGAGCGCGTGATTAGAGATCTCCCCTTACGCTTGAACAATTATGAGTTCAAGGCAGATTATTACGTTGTTAATATGGGAGACATTGATTTAGTCCTGGGAATGAAGTGGTTACACTCATTGGAGGAGGTCACACTTCGTCTCAAGGATATGGAGATTCGTTTTGAGGGCGATGGGAAGACACACATACTTAAGGCAATACGGGACAGCGACCTTAAAACAATTTCTTTTCGCCGAATGGAGCGGCTCATGCGTCATGACATGGTAGAGGGGGCTGCAGAGTGTCATTTAGCACCTTTACAGGAGGGACAGCAAAAGACAGAGTATCATCCGGACATCCAGCAGTTGAGAGTCAAGCATGACAAGGTGTTCAGTGATATTCCGCCAGGTAGACCTCCAGACAGAGGGATAGAGCACATCATTGAGCTCGAGGAGGGTGCAAAACCCGTCATGATAACTCCTTACAGGCATCCTAAGAGATTAAAGGATGAGATAGAGAAGACTATAAAGGAGTTACTTGCTATGGGTCACATTAGGCCAGGAGCAAATGCGCCGTTCGCCTCTTACTGTTGTATTGGTGAAGAAGAAGGATGGAGCGTTAGCATGCATTGATTCTGAGGTCTGAATAAAGAGGACAATTAAAATAGATGCAGATACGAGGATAGATATGAGCTTATTGATGAGCTCCATGGGGCATATTATTTACTAAAATTGATTCTGGGTGGTTATCCTTCGGATGGTCGCGTGGCGGGGCGTAGAAAGCGACGAATGTCATTGTGGGCACCGAGTTACGTAGTGATGCCATTTGGGCTCACTAGCAGCGCCCGACCACCTTCGATCTCTGATGAGCAGGGGTTTTCCATTCCTGGTGAGGAGGTTTATGTTGGTTTTCTTCGACGACATCTTGATCTACAGTCGGACTTGGCAGGAGCACTTGGCACACTTGGAGACAGTGTTGAGCATTTTGGAGAGGGAGTCCTTGTACGCCAAGGAGTCCAAGTGTGACTTAGGGATGACCGAATTGTTGTATCTTGGTCATATTATCAGTGCTGATGGAGTGCGCATGGATCCTGAAAAGATCCGCGCCATTGTTGATTGGCCCACACCGGCGAACCTGACGCAGTTGAGAGAGTTTCTCGGTTTGTGTGGATTCTACCGCAGATTCGTGAATGGCTATTCACGACATGCAGCCCCAATGACAGACTTGATGAAAAAGGGGGCGTTTGTTTGGACTTCTGAGGCACAGGAGTGTTTTACGAAGTTCAAGGAGTTGATGACCACTTGCCCTGTTTTGGCACTACCGGACTTTGGCCCGTTGAGCTTCAATGTGATGCATGGTGAGGAGCATTGGTCTTGGTGCTTATCTTGGAATAGCTTGCAAATGGTGTCTGAGAGCATAGCTTCGAGAGGACGAGAAGTACATATAAATATATATATGACAAAGGAGATGCTGTGATTATGCATGCCTTAGCAAAATTTGAACAATACCTTGTTGGCAATAAATTTTACGTGGAAGCTGATCATAACAGTCTGAGGCACTTCTTGGGGCAGCGAGATCTCAATGACAGACAGCAGAAGTGGGTCAGTAAGCTGCAGGCTTATGACTTTGATATTTCATATATCAAAGGGACACGGAACGTAGTGGCGGATGCACTCTCACGTAGACCGTACTTGAGCACTATGGTTCAGATTTCAGAGGATTGGAGGCATTTGATAGTGGCAGAGTATGCCAAGGACAGTTGGGCCTCCAGTATTGTTGAGGGATCAGCAGTTGATACCAGGTACACACTTGTGAATGATTTGATCATTTACAAGCATAGGATATTTCTGATTCCCGGTTCTGAGGTGAAGAACATGGTTATGCGAGCCTTTCATGATATTCCCACAGCAGGACATCCCGGTTACTTCAAGACTTACAGGCAGATACGGGAGAGGTTCACGTGGAAAGGTCTCAAGAGAGATGTTCTTCAGTATGTGCGTGAGTGCCCTGTTTGTCAGCAGAACAAGCAGGAGAATACTCACCCGGCAGGTTTACTACAGCCACTTCCGATTCCTGACAGGAAGTGGGAATGCCTGTCGATGGATTTTATCACGGGCTTGCCTAAAGCCCAAGGGCGTGATTGTATATACGTGGTTGTGGATTGGCTTACGAAGTATGCCCACTTCTTTCCGATCACCACGACTTACACAGCTACACAGGTGGCAGAGGTGTTCTTTCGTGAGATATTCAGACTTCATGGTTTGCCTCGGAGCATCGTGAGTGACAGAGATAGTCGGTTCCTGAGTAACTTCTGGCAGGAGGTCTTCAGGCTTTGCGGGACCGAGCTTACACCGAGCACCAGTTACCATCCACAGACAGATGGGCAGACGGAGATAGTGAATAAGTGGGTGGAGGAATATCTCAGGAACTACATAGCAGGGCAGCAGAAGGCGTGGGTCAAATGGATACACTTGTGTGAGTATTGCTACAACTCGACATTCCATATGACCATACAGATGTCACCCTTCATGGCGTTATACGGGTATGAGGCGCCGAGTTTCCTTGATTTGCTACTAAGCGATAGCAGAGTGCCTAGTGCAGGAGGATGGTTGCAGGAGAGTCAGGACACTATGAGGGCTCTCAAGGAGAATATTGCCAAGGCACAGAACCAGCAGAAGCAGTATGCAGATCAGAAGAGGACGGAGAGGCATTTCGAGGTTGGTGACATGGTTTACCTCATCTTTTGCAGCCCTCTGGTCGGTCCCACTCTTAGGAAAGAGTGGAGTCGAGCTTCAAGCCCGTTATTAGGTCCTTCCGGGGATCTGAGGGAGAGTTGGCGAGGTGGCTTACGAGCTTGAGCTTCGGCGGGAATTACGTATTTCATGTCCGCGCCTCAAGAAGGCGTTGGGTCATAGATGTGGTACTGCGTCTGCAGTCTTACCTCCCTTAGGCGATGAGGGGAAAGTTGATCTTAGTACTGAGTCCATCGACAAGGGAGAAAGCGATTCGCGTGAGGAGGACTATCGAGGGAGAATATTTGAGTGAAAATAAGGAGGTACGGTTGGTCCTGCGACATGGGAGAAGCGAGAGGTCTGCGGCATCCGACATTAGAATTGCTTGAGGACAAGCAATTCCGGGAAGGCGGTATCATATCCCCTTCGGTGACATCTCTCGAAGGGCGGGATTGGCCTATCTACGACCCTCGTGAAGCCCGATAAACTGGATAGAGGTCGCCGGAGCTTGGCACCGGCCAGTCGATGGAGTTTGATCGGTTGTCTTTACGTTACGGCGCTCGTCGGGAGGCGTTTCGCGAGTACTATTTTAGCGATTCACAGCGAAGCGGTGGGACCACTGCTATTTTATGATATAGGCTGTGGCGGCATCGAGGAATCACTTAGAGTTGGTAAACATCGAGCGGATCAGTCATCGGGTTAGAAACGAGGAAGATATTAATATTTGATCGTATTGATTAAATATTAATTAATTAACGTTTATAATATAAAGTTATAATTTTTAATTATAACTTAAGTGATTGCCTTGAGGGGGTGCGCCATCATTAAAAGGGGGCCAGTTTGACATTTGATTTAATTTAAAATATTCAGCTGAGGACTATTGAAATATTAAAATATTAAAACATGAATATTTTAATGAAACCCTATTATGGTGGAAATCGCACTTTTGAGAAAGATAAAGGGTTTTGCATTGGTAATTGTGCATTATGTGATTATTGAGTTTTGAGATTGATCAAATTGATCGAGCTTTGAGACTTTAGGGTTCGTGTTAAAATCTTCCTTGAGAGCGAGAGCCATCTCGGCGGAAAGCAATTCAGAGAGTGTGCAATATCACTTGATCTATTGCCTACAGAGGTTTTCTTATTCAGAGAAAACTACAGAGCTTCAGAGGATTCATCATCTTCAGTTCTTTTCAGTTATTTGCATTCAGAGACATTCTATCTACCTGTGGCGCCCATTGCAGAGGACTACACATTGTTTTTGGTGAAGGCCGTACAGAATTAATTACAGATCTGACAGGCCGTACTTCTGTCAGGCCGTACCTCTCTCAAGCACGTGTTCATCAATCTTGAGAGAAACGCCTCTCATACTTGCTTCTCAGTTGCATCAACAGTGGCGCCTACTTTGCTGGAGTCTTTTGCAGTCATCAGATATCAGGAGAAGAGGGTTATTAATTTCTGCCGTACCATTCTGTACCTTCAGCCGTACCAGCAAATAACAGGTTCTTTTTACAATAAAAATCATTATTCTATCTTAGCATGTTATCAGATCATTGTTATATGGAGATCATTTGATTAATAAAGGAAACGCCTTCATTTCTTATTGTATTTCTCAAGCAAATTGAAGATCTAGAATTTTTATTGAATTTATTTCAATTTTCTGTAAAAGCCGTACTGTTCATTAAATGCATTGAAAATCCAAAAATTGCAAAAAAATCACAAAAACCCAAAAACGTCAGAGAAACTCAAAACCACAGTCAGATTCAGTGTCAGGGGGAAACTAGGGTTTCTACAGTAAGTGCCCTTAACCCATTAAACCTAGAGGATGCCATTGAAAAGGCCTTAAGACTTGAATCTGCACCAGCAAGAAATAAAACTTTCAATAACCACAACAAGCACTTTCATAAGAAAGATAAATCACGCCATAATCACCTTTCAAAAAGTGAACGAGACGAACTTAGAGAGAAAGGCTTATGTTACACTTGTAAAAACCCATGGGAGCATGGTCACACTTGCGAAAAGAAAGGGGACAAAAGAAAAAAAAACCTTTGTCGTTGTTGCAATGAAGAATGGACACCTGGGCATAGATGCACAAAAAGTGGACAAGCCCGCAAGTTAGAAGCAACCCCTATTGAATGAGTTGAAGAAAATACATACAAGAAAACAAAGTATGAAGGTGATGAGCATGTAACTCTTGCTACAATCACGCAAACTTCTAAACACCATCCTTTTCGCATTAAGAGTACCCTTAGGGGCCAAAGAGTCATTACCCTTGTGGATAGTGGGGCATCCCACAATTTCATAGATGAAAGATTGGTTGAAAAAAGGAAACTAAAGGCTCAAGAATTCAAAGGATTTGCAGCAGCCACGGCCACGGGAGCTATGGTCCAGTGCACCAAGGTAGTTCCACAGCTAGAAATGATCTTGGGGAATCACCCCATCAAAGAAGATTTTTATGTAGTACCTCTAGACGCCGATGTAATCTTGGGTACCCCGTGGATCTATTCCTTGGGATGCTTTATGTTTGATCTACCCAACTTGACACTTCGTTTTCAGCACCAAGGGAAAGAAGTCACCTTGAAAGGACTACCCGATGGATCACCCCAAGAAGTCTCTTGTAAAAAAATAGAAAGAATCTTAAATCGGGGTCAAGGTGAGTGGGCAGCACAATGCATGATTTTAGACAAAACAGCCTCTCAAGGAAAATCTATTCACATTGACATCCAACCCATTATGGAGAAACATAAGAAAGTTTTTGGTGATATTCCACCTGGGTTACCACCCAAGAGGGGTTTTGAACACATCATTGAATTAGAAGAAGGGGCGAAACCAGTAATCACCACCCCATACAGACATCCACAAAAGTACAAGGAAGAGATAGAAAAAACAATCAAAGAGCTTCTTGAAATGGGGCATATTCGGCCTAGCTCCAGTCCCTTTGCCTCATCAGTCGTGCTTGTTAAAAAGAAAGACAGAACAATGAGAATGTGTATTGATTATAGGGATCTAAATAAGAAAACCATTAAGAATCGATACCCCATTCCTAGAGTGGATGAACTCATAGATGAACTTCATGGTGCAAAGTATTTCACCAAAATTGATCTAAGATCAGGTTACCATCAAATAAGAATGAGGGAGGAAGATATTTCCAAAACCGCTTTCAGATGCCACTACGGACATTTTGAGTTCTTGGTTCTTCCCTTCGGGCTGACCAACGCCCCTGCCACTTTCCAATCATGCATGAATCACACCTTCAGGAAGCAGTTAAGGAAATTTCTACTAATATTCTTTGATGATATATTAATCTATAGCAAGACTTGGGAAGAGCATTTTAAGCACATTGAAGAAGTCTTGGGGATATTAGAACAAGAGTCTCTTTATGCCAAAGCTTCAAAATGTGAATTTGGCTAAGATGAAATCCTTTATCTAGGGCATAAGATCAGTGCCCAAGGAGTGAGTGTTGATGAAGACAAAATCAAAGCCATCAAGGAATGGCCAAAGCCAAGAACACTAACTCAACTCAGGGGATTTGTGGGGCTTTGCAGCTACTATCGGCGTTTTGTGAAGAACTTCTCAAGAATTGCCGCCCCACTCACAGACTTAACCAAAAAGGGGGCTTTTGTGTGGAGTGAAAGGTCACAAGAGGCTTTTGAAAAACTTAAGGAGGCCATGTGCACATGCCCTGTCTTGGCAATACCAGATTTTGCATTACCTTTTGAACTACAATGTGATGCCTCAGGAGAGGGAATTGGTGTTGTTCTCATGCAAAAAAGACACCCCATAGCTTTTGAAAGTCGTAAGCTCACAGAAACTGAAAGACACTATTCTATTTATGATAAAGAGATGTTGGCCATCATGCATGCCTTGGCCAAATTTCGACAATACTTGGTTTGTGGAAAATCTAATATCAAGACAGATCACAACAGCTTAAGGTTCTTCATGAACCAGAAGGATTTGAATGACCGCCAACAAAAATGGGTGAGCAAAATACAAGCTTATAATTTTGACATTGAATATATGAAAGGAACTAACAATGTGGTAGTTGATGCCTTGTCTAGGCACCCGCAAATAAATACCATCACCAGCATCACAAGAAGTTGGAAAAATGACATCATTGCAAAATATACCAAAGATCCTCTAGCTCAAGAAATACTTGAAGGAAATACATCCAACAATGAGTTTAAGGTAGTTGAAGACATCATTTTGTATAAGGATAGAATATTCCTTGTTCCCCATTCCAAGATTAAGGGGAAAATTTTGAAGGAATATCATGATTCCCCCCTAGCAGGACATCCTGGATATTATAAAACTTACAAGCAGATAAGGGAACGATATTCGTGGAAAGGTCTCAAAAAGGATGTAGGGAAATATGTACAAGAATGTATGACTTGTCAAAAGAATAAAGCAGAACTTAACCATCCAGCAAGATTACTACAACCACTACCTATCCCAGGCCAAAAGTGGGAAAGTATTTCAATGGATTTCATCACTGGATTGCCTAAAGTACACAGTAAGGACTGCATTTTTGTGGTGGTTGATAGGCTAACTAAGTACACTCATTTCTTTCCTATATCCACCGAATTCAGAGCACCCCAAATAGCTGAAGTGTTTTTTAGAGAGATTTTCAAGTTGCATGGTCTACCGCAAAATATAGTCAGTGATCGCGACAGCCGCTTCCTTAGCCAGTTTTGGCAAGAACTCTTCCGGCTCACAGGTACAAACCTTACACCGAGTACTAGTTATCACCCACAGACCGATGGTAAAACAGAAATTGTAAATAAATGGTTGGAAGGCTACTTGAGGAATTATGTTACTGGTCAACAAAACTCTTGGGTCAAATGGTTGCACTTGGGAGAATATTGCTACAACACAACGTACCATATGTCTATTAAAATGAGCCCCTTCAAGGCTCTCTATGGGTATGAAGCAACTACTTTCGGAAACTTAGTCATGCAGGAGAGCAGAGTGCCAAGTGCCAGAGACTTCATTCAGCAAAGCATGGATATTATGAAAGCTCTCAAAGATAATCTCCATCATGCTCAAAATCAACAAAAAATGTATGCAGATCGGAATCGGATTGAAAGGACATTTGAAGTTGGGGATCTAGTTTTTCTGAGGCTCCAACTGTACAAGCAATCTTCCATTAAAATAAGCGGGGCAGAAAAGTTAAAACCCCGATTTTATGGCCCGTACAAAGTTCTCAGGAAAATAGGTGAAGTAGCCTATGAATTGGAATTGCCTAGAGATAGCAAGATTCATAACATCTTTCATGTGTCCAGACTTAAAAAGGTTCTTGGGCAACAAGTTACTCCATGTATAGAGTTACCACCCCTTGATGATGAGGGAAAGCTTGTTTTGGAACCTGAAACAATCTTAAACGTACGAGAGAAGAAGTTGAGAAATAAGATTATTCCAGAGTACTTGATTAAATGGAAGGGACTACCAAAAGAAGATGCTACTTGGGAAAGCGAAGAAATTTTGAAACATCCGAGTTTGAATTTTGCTTGAGGGCAAGCAAGTTCAGGAGGGGCAGACTGTCATAACCCCGAATAGACAATTATTATTGGCTAAAATTAATTGAATAAATGATTTGTTTCTATTGTTAAGAAATGGCTTTATGAATAATAAATTTAGTCTTTAAATGTTTTAAACGGATTTTTGGCTTCTAATCGGGCTTCGCATAAGACAGAAGGAAGTCGCGTCTTTTCCGAACCATCATCGCATCTTAGGGAAAGTCGTATCTTTCTGGGCAATGGCCATTTAAGGAAGAAGTCCTTGACTCAGAAGGCAGAAGGAAAAATCGTGTAAAAAGAAACAAAGAAGGAGAATCGTAAGGAACAGAGAAGAAGACCCCGCGCCACAGAAGGAGAATAGAACATTTACGAGAGTAACCCAGAAACTTCCAGAAATCGCCGACACAGCACATAGGTAAGTCCTTGTTCACCATTATCTCCCGGAATATTAGAATCTATGTCTTTTCCCATTACGATGATTTTGTAGATGAATTGAAACCAGAAATCTCTCCATATACATCATTATGAACAAAACCAAATAATCAAGGAATAAAATTATGAACGTAGTCTGTAAAATGTCACCATCTAGAGGCAGATAAAAGTAAGAAAGAATTGGACATTAAAATACATAAATCTGGAAAACAATGCCATGGAAAATTAACAACAAATACATTTAATATTAATTTCTTAAAGGGCTCATTCAGTATAATAATAATTCCACTACTGTACAAATAAAACATCTAGATTCTGTCCTAATTGGAAACAAGGGTACTAATATTCAATAAGCATAAAATCCCAAACAAATAAGTTTCCTTTGAACAATTAGAGACAATATATGGACTATTTCCTGTGATTGATCCTACAATAATTACTTGTTCATTAATGCTTGCTGCTTCTCCCATGAAGGATAGAATTCAGGCATCAACTCTCACTTGCTAGCATCAGACTGTGCGTTTGTGGAGGGGATTTGGTAAATAATGATGATGGTGGTCCTGTGATGGTCTGGTGGAGAATCTATTCCAATCAGAAGGAGGAGTCATGATGGGCAATGCAGTTAATTAAGTTGTTCTTAGCATTGTAATCTAAGGAGATTTAATCATATATCATTTGTTTAATTGTTATGGATCTTTTAAAATAAGATAACTTGCATTATTAGAATAATAAGATAAATTTCTTATTTTAATCTGTACTTTATATTTTTAGATTAATTTCATAAATGGGACATCACACAGCTTCATATGGAGGTTACATCAGCACTTCAACTTCAAGGACTATAACAATATTTTGGATATTTCAATGGTTTGGTCATTTTCAGAATATCCTTATAATTATTACAATTTTGATTATTAGAAAATATTTGTAGTAAGAGATCTATGTAATCATTTAAATAAATGTGTCAATCAAACACTCTATTATGGCCAATTTATTTGTGCAAACCTATTTTAATTTATGTGCACATTTTAGATCGTTTTGGCTAATTTAATTGTAGTATTTCAAACTTCAGTAATTTACATGAATAATTTAGCTAAGGATCATTACATACAAAAATTAAGCATGATGAGGTGACGGATGATTTGTAGAGATTGGTTAAAAATACACTGGGTTGTGTTGGCATTTTAATTCGCACCTCTGGAATGCGAATTAGATACGGACAGCTATGTGCAGTAACCTACTCTTCAAATTCGGAGGGGAAGCTCCCTCTTTGCTGATGGTGTTCAAGAATGTAAATTAAAACTAATTTGCCTATCTTTTTGGTTCAGCTAAGAGCACAAGTTTTATAAAACTCAAGCGTCGTAGCTGAGATATTCTGATTTAGAACTTCAACTACGACTAACCTATGCTAAAGACGTTTCTATTTTCTCAAGTAAACACAGAGCAAGAGAAGTAGAAATGAACAAAGTTTGATTCTCTGACAAAATACTTAAATAAACTCTTTTTCAACATACATCTACTTACTTTCAATGCGAGTTGAAATTAAGATCATATAAGCATAACACAATAAACGGAAATCTGAGACATTATATCAAGGCAAAAGAGGCTCAAGACTTTATCTCTCAAATTTCTGGAACAAAGATTACACTAAACACATGCACGGAACAAGAACTTGCAGCTAAAAGAGACTTGCAAACTTGTTCTTACACAAAGTGAACAGCAACTACAAGACAACAACTTGAAGGCAAAATAAGCTCAGTAATTTGTTATCACTAGTACAGTTGAAAATAAATGAGCAAGGCTGCTCTTATTTATAGACAAGCCGAGGAGTAGGGAACCCTAAAATCTCCTTTCTTTTACAACTATGGCTTGCCCAGCAAGCAAGCTTTATTTCTAAAAGAAGATAACATCTATCCACCTAAGAAAGCAGGGAAAACAGGAGGTGCCAACTATTACATTTTATCTTCATTCTCTTTTTCAAAGAATAGATAAGAATTGTTCTGAGAATAGAAAGAAAGCAGAAAGAAAGCTTCTAGAAGAAAGCTGCTTTAAATTTCGATCACACCCACCAAAAAGCTGGAAACTGTGTCTCTGTCAGGTGCATCAATACTATCAATAGCAAAGTTTCACTTTTTTAGGATATCCTCTCGATCTGCAATTGATCTCAGGAAATCTTCGACCTCATTGGCCGCTTTCTCAAACCTTGTTGACATCATGGAAATCTGAATCATGTTGCCATCACTGCTACAGACAACACTCTGAAATTGGGCTTGCACTTCACCAAGTCTGACATAGGAACCATCATTATGATGACACTAAGCTGGGATCTCTATAATAAACTCATTTATGAACAAAAAAGCCTCAACCACCCTTTTCCTGTATGCAAAAAACTCTTCAGCTATCCTCTCATAGGTTCTAACCTTGAAGATGTGACGCTCTCTCAATGCAAGGATCTGCCTCTTGTGTTCTCTTGAACCATTGAACCATAGGCTGTATCCAAATCTACAATGATGATTTCATGCCTTGGTTTCACCTCTGCCATTGACTGTTCAAATCCTTGAATTCCTTGACGTAGCTTATGAGCGTTATCCCTTAGCTGAAACATTTGTGCTAAGATTTCTTTTCCTTTAACGATAAAACTCTCTATCCATTCTTGAGTTTGTTTCCCACATATTACCAGCTACCTCGACTGATGATGATAAGCTAGTGTCTCTAGAACCTGGGCAGCAACTAAGTAGCCTATGAAGTGCCATGAACAAGGTTAGAAATGTAAAGCCTGAGTTGCCGTATTTCAGCCTTGAGGGTTGCCTTGTCTTCTCATTTTTTAGCACTCTTTCTTGAAGGCTTTCAGATACAACTCTGAACAAACTAACATCCACATGTTTGGTGCTTTTTCCAAGATTAGCCTTCACCATCACGAAGTCATCTATATCCACTTCATCTCTGTTTCTATCTTCATGAGG
>VDFB02228610.1:0-14176 GCA_007258455.2 Sequoia sempervirens
TAATGCAATATTTAGAATCACTAGATGCAATTTAACTAATGCAAGACCTAATGCAAAGTTAATGGAAGTTGGATCTAGGACTATGATGCACTACAAATAAGAAAATAAGGTGTTCTAAAGGCTAGGTTCACCAAAATGAAACGTCGAAAATGAGTCGCTCTATATTTTAGGATATAGAACTACCAATTCCCTCCAAGTTTCATTCAAGGAAACCTTAGAGATCTCAATCAAGGAATGGAATGAGGGAAATAGATCTGCAATAAGGTGTCCTAGGGTGTGATTAAAGACTAAAAAGGGGGTTCACCACCAAGAAAGGGATTGGAAAGAAAGAAATGCAATGATATGTAAACCTAACTATGCAACTCAAGATAAGAAAGTAAAAATTAGAATAATGAACTAGGAAAGGACAGAGGTGCACCTAGAAAATTGAAGAAGCTCAGAACAAGGTTTGCACTCCTGAAAATCTAACTTTTAATGTACACAGGGACTCATACGCTAGTAGAGGTAATTTAGTCCCAATTTAGGGTTTCTAGGTAGAAACTAGAATTTCACAATGACAAGTTTGAATCCCCCAGAATTCAAAAAAAGTGTTATACCAGGACTCATACACCATAAGTGGTGTATCAATAATGTTCTTCTTTTTCATAAAAATTAAATTTTGAATCTATTCTCCTATCTCTGCTCTTCCTTCCAAGCCTAGTTTTTTGATTAGAACTTGCTAAAAACCCACAAAATAGAATATTGTATTGATTTTCTTATGGGAGGTTTGCCTCGGTCAAACCCTTGGTTTGGTAGTTAAATGTTGATAGAAATGATAGATCTTGAAAGTAAATATGAGTGCGATCCCTAATCTTAAGTGTATCTAATATTAGGAGATCTAAAATGCAATAAAACCCTATTCTAATGTGCTAGAATAAGATGCATGAATGAAACATAGAGATGATGACTCACTTTGGGAGATCTCTAATCACCATATCAAGCCATAATAATGCATGTACCTTCCTTTGGGTAGAAAGTAGAATGATAATGAAGGATGTAATCACTTAGGAAACAAGTCATTAGTCTTGGCTCAACGGCTGCTAGTTCCATCTCCCCAACCTAGAATCCATCATAATTCACCATAGGCAACCATAATCAATCCTTGAAAATGTTAGATTTTGAATGAAAGTGAGCTTGAAGACCTGAAAAAATACTATAATGCTACTCCAAGACTTCAACTTTTCTTGCTACTTGCTCTTGTGAAAGTATGCTTGATTGCTCAAGTTGATATTATGAATGCTTAGATCTTGAATCAAATTCTCTAGGTGAAATAATGATTTGAAACCTTGTTTATATAGGAACTTCATCTAATTTACCATTTATTAGATCCGAAATGCCAACATCAACCAAAAATATAAATTAAAAACCTTAATTTCTCGCTCAAACCCTAAAATGGGGTCACACGTGACTCATATGCCACTTGTGGTGTATGGGTCCCACCTAGGGGGACTCATGCCCAAGGTGGCATATGAGTCTCACCCTTGCTTTCGGGGTGAGCAAATGTTGGGTTGTTAGAAAATTGAATGCCTTTGCTGATTTTGTTGAGATTTTAGTTGAAATAAGCCTTAAGATCTAAAATTAAGGGTCTTAGGGGCTTATTAATGAAGGTTTAAAGGGTCATGAATGCAAGGGAACTAAAATAGGTCCAAAATAAGTGTGAAATTATACCATCCCCAAGAGGGGTGTACAATTTTCTACACTACAACAGGTAATATCTATGTTTCTTATTGCTTTGAGCATCTTGGGATTTATCATATACCTTGTCTATACATTTATCTTCTTGTCTATTTATCTTTCTATCTATCTATCTGGTTGTCTATGGAGGTGGAAACACTAAAATGAGGGCTTGATTGAAGCAAGCCCCTAAACAACCCCAACATTTTCACTTGGTCTTATGTGTGTAGGTGTTGGATATATTTCATTGTTGGAGGCTTCATTGCTTGGTTTGTTCTGAGAAATTTTCTTCCTCTTCCTTCATTTTATCATTTACATTTCAATTAGTTTATATTACTCTAGTTTCTATGATTTTTTGTTATTTCTTTGTATTTTTAAGAGTTCCTAGTAATCAATATTGTCAGTAGTCACTTAAGCTATTTTATGTTATAGTCTCAATGTTTGGTCATATGAGAAAACAACGCATAGCTAGGATGCTTGTGTGTCATGCTGTCATCCTTGGGCCATGTTGTTATCCTTGGCTAAAAGCTTATTGGTCTGTCTAGAAGACCTTTGTGACCTACTCTTTCTATCTATATGACTCTCATCATTTCATCCTATCACTTGAGCTTCGTTCCTTGAGGTAGTTGACGATGATTTTCTCCTTGAAGACTCTACTTGTCTTGAGACTCGAGGGTAGAGAATTTCCTCCTCTATAGTTGTCCTCGTCTTCTACCTCTAAGGGAACTCTTTCCTTTAAAGTTCAGCTTCAAATTATCCTTTGACTCTTCTTCATTGGTTGATTTAGAGGAATTACCTATTCCTCTATTTGAGTTGCTACTGTCTCTTTTGTTGGCCACTCTATTAACCCTATTTAATTTTTCCTCTTCTTTTAAGGCTATTTGATTGGCTTCATCCATAATATTCACTTTGAGTAGGACTAATTCATTTTGGAGTTGGAATTTAAGACCATTAATATACCTTTCCACAACATTCTCTTCATCTTCTTGTAAATAAGTTCTAATTTGCATCTTCATAACTTCTTTAGTATAAGAAGATATAGAGGAAGCCTTTTGTTTAATATTTTTGAATTCTCTAAATAGCTTTTGATGATAATTTGAGGGCATGAATCTAGCCTTCAAATGTTTTAACATATTTGACCATATTTTGATCTTCTCCTTTCATTGACTCCTAATATTTTGGAGATTCTCCCACTATAGAGGAGCATGAGACTTCATCTTTGAAGCTACAATCTTGATCCTTCGTGGATTAGCTTCCTCAATTTATTCCATGTCATAATACTTTTCTAATTCTTGAATCCAATCCAAGAACACTTCAAGATTGAGTTCACCTTTAAAATTAGGAACCTTAACCTTGACTCTAGTTCCTTGTTTTTTGATGGCCTCAATAAGTCTTTCCATTGGATCTATGGTTGTTGCTCGTCCCCTTTGAACCTCTTGTTCTTCCTCAAAATATTCGTGAGGAAACCTAGCCTCAAGGGCCTACAACCTTCTAAGTACTTCTTCAACTGTGTAACCTCTCCATCTAGCATTCCCTCTGCCTCTTCTTCTCCAACCACATGAGCTCCCCTTTGGGCCATTTTCTATTTTTCTCTAATACCAAAATGATGCAGACCAAATTTTTGAACCAGAAAATTAATTCTCAAAAGGAAAAACTCTTGTTCTGATCTAACTCAAGAAAAACTATAATTGAAAAAAGACTGATAATTTTAAGCAGATTATCAAGAATTCAAATTTCATATACGAAAATAAACAATAAAATACTATATCATCATCTAGTTCTCTCAAAATTCAAAACAACACAATGATATGTAATCTTACTTAACTCCAAATTCTAAATTTATATTTGAACACTCTAGCTACTTAAATTTAAGCAGAAAATGCACTTAAGCAACCACATGGAAACATGAGGTAACTCCCTCCTTTCTTTTATTCCATTAGACTGGTTCCTAAAAACCTAGGACTGCCTCCTAAACTTACTCAACTAGTAGCAAACTAAAGAAAGTTGTCAACAGATAACAACAAAAGGAATATCTACAAAGATGAAGTCTAAAAATGGAAAGTAATAGTCTTATAAAAGCTGAAATGTTCCCCAACTCACTGAACATGGGAGGGAACTGTAAATGCTCTGCATCACTCTCAAGCATTGTGAACCCTTGATCCTCCAAATTGATCTCAAGCCTCCATTCAATCTCTCCAATATCTATAAATTGAAGCTCATCCTACCCATTTTGAACAACCATATAAATGCATTGTTATGCTGTCAAATTGTAAGCACACATCTTAGTCAACTTGAACAAAATCAATCTTTGAGTGCGAATTGGAGATTTAGCATAGTTTATTACTTATATTTTGTGTCATTTGATTTTCCAATTTGTCTAATTTGAGTGTTTGTATATGATTGTGAAGCTCAATTTGATTAATCTAGGTTGTTCATTTGTGTCACAATTTCCTACACATAAGTTGCATACCATTAAATTCTTTAAATTGTTTTTCTTTGCTTTTCTTGGGGATGAGACTTTCTATAAAACAGTTATTGTGTATGTAAAATATAGAAAATAATCAGACAAAAAGGTTTGTGATTTTAGAGCAGTATTACAAAGTTTTTTGTTTCAATAATTGTGTGCAATTTAATTTTTGTTATCTATTATAATTTATTTTCTATATTGAATATTCAATGTTGTAAGCAGTGTTTTTGTTGGTATGATTTTCTTTCAGCAAGGACCAGTAGGTGTAGGGTTGCAGCCAATGATGATTATAATACTCAATCTTACCACATATTTATCCTATATATTGTAAATAAATAGTTCAAATGTAAATAAAAAAAACTAGATTTTATATAAAAAAAATACATAAATACATTCAAAAGAAGTGAAATAAATATTTTTTGTCTCAAATAAAATATCATAACTATCCACTATAAGTGTGTCATTTATAAAATAAAATACTCATTTAATAAAAGAAGACACTCATCTAAACAAGTATGTTAACATAGTAAAAAAAAATGTTCTTATGTGTACAACTATTGGGGTAGCAATGTACAAGAATTGGAGTATTTCATATTAATAGTTTGTCGTATCACAAATATAAAAGGTGAGCACAATAAATAATACCATGTATATTTTCAATTTTTTTTTCAGATGTGAAGTGGAACGAAATTGCAGTGGCTTTGAAAAATATTTGGGGATGTAGGGTGTGTGATTATTTCACAATTGATTCCTCGATATCTCCCCCCATCACCAAATGGAAAGACGTTTTTTTCCATTCTCACAAACCCTAAATACTTCTTTTAGTAAGGAGTTGGATTCCAGGAGCATTATATACTTTGACAAAGAAGATGAAATCATATGGACTAAGTCCCCTTCAGGTTCCTATAGTGTTAAGGAGGGTTATAAAGCACAGGTTAAAGCAGAAAGTCTTTTTGAGTGGCCATCTAAATTGTGTTGGGGATCGAGTGTGCTCCCAAAAGCGGGTGCTTTTGCATGGTGGGAAATCAAGGATGAGATTTTAACTGCTATGAGATTGGATCACCTTGGGATCACTCTCCTCTTTCCTTGTGTACTCTGTGGCAAGGCCCTGGAATCAACTAATCATCTGTTGCTCACTTGTGAATTTGCTTCCACTTGTTGATATTGATTTATGGGAAAACTGGGATAGTGCATCCCTCTTCAAGGTTCACTCCAACAATTTCAGGCTTGGTTGTCTCTCTTCAGGAATGCCTATTTTTCTTGCATTTGGGATATAGGCCCCTCAATCCTAATATGGAATATCTGGCTTGAACATAACAGTAGAATTTTTAGGAAAAAATCTTCAGAAGTTGCTCAGGTTCTTCAAAATATTGAAGCTTCCATTTCTAAAGCTGTGAGATATCATGTGCTTTGAAGTTCTCATGGTGGTAGCTCATTCTCTTCTTGGGATGCATGGCTACTTAAGGCCTAGAGAAGCTTAGAACCCCCTCTGACTCATGGCCCAATTCAAGTGGATAAAAGGAAAATTGACAGGAATCAAGTCAAGTGGTCTCCTCCTCCCGAAGGTTGATTAAAACTAAACTTTGATGGGGCCTCTCGAGGTAACCCTGGTATATCAGGGGCAAGTTTGATTTTGAGAAACCACAAAGGCAAGGTGATCAAAGAGGCATGTAAACTATTGAGTAGAGGTTCTAACAATGTGGTTAAATTTAGTGCCCTAATTGTAGGACTTGAGTTGGCTTCTTCAAACAACATTACTAAGTTGATCATAGAGGGGGATTCTTAGATTTTTATTGGAGCCCTCTCCAATAAATCCTCCAAACTTTGGCACTTGAAGTACCTACTACAACATGCCCTTTCCCTTTTACAGAATCTCACATCTTTTCAGATCCAACATTGCTACAAAGAGGAAAATTTGGAAGCAAATAAATTGGTGAATTTAGCCATTGAAAATTCCCTCCCACTTACTGTTCTTTCTCATGTTGAGCTTCTCAATCTTCTTGATTAATATTGTTATTTTTTTTGTGGCAGCCATCACTAATGTGTAGGTGCTTCAAGAGTTGATTACCACTCTTCTTGTGGTATAGTGGCTTGTTTCTACAAGCTTCTATGTTTGGCTTTCAAGTGGTCCCCTTGACACCTATGCTCTCTGTTGCTTCCACTTAGATGGTCTCCTCAACGTCTCTGAAATCCTGGCATAGTTTGTAAAGACCAACATTTCCTTAATCCAAAAATTCACTATTTTTTTTAACAAGGTAAATCTCTTAATGTCTTGCTCAATTAGTTGTATGCTTAGGAACTTCTATCCATACAGGATATGCATCTATCCATCTGGGATAGGCATCTAACCATACGGGTTAGGTTAATTTCCATATGGGACTATGACTCATCTATGCATCTGGGATAGGTATCTAACCATTCGGGTTAGGTTAATGTCCATACAAGACCAAGATTTATCTATCCAAATAAGGTAGACATCTAACCACATAGGTTAGAAAATGTTTTGGCCAAAGACTTAGACTCATCGGGACCATCCAGGTCCCAAGTCACTCTCTAAAGACTACACTCCCCTACTAGGAGTGCACCGAGGTCAATGCCCTTAGGAGTATTTGAGATAATAGTAAAAGCTTGAATCCTGCCTCAGAATTTGGCCTAAAGCCTCAGGGAATCAAGCGAATCCATCTGAGATTCCTTCTGAGTATAACAAGTAATTTCCAACTTCAATTTTAATATTTATTTATCCTTCTTTAACTCAAGGTATCTTAACAAGACCAACAAGGTAAACAACCTTAACCCAATCCTAAATCCCTGCCTCGAGCGCCTACGTACTAAGGACAACTTCGTCCCTAGACTGCCTACATACACCATTTCAACACGAGATCAAGGCGTATAGTATGTAGTTCTGTTTTATAATCTATTGTTTGATGTAAACTATTTTGTGGGTACACAACCCTTTCTAGGGCCATTTCCCTAGACAATTTCTCTTTGGTTGCTACCCACATAAGGGAGCATATAAAGCATAAAGATTCATGGTGATCTTTTGCTTGTTTCCTAATTCATCTATGTCCTAAATTCTTATAAGTCACGTCACCCTTGGCTGTTAAATAACAAATCATCAAAGATAAAAGAATTAAAAAGTCAATTCACATGACCAAACCCTATTGGGGTTTTCTATGATTTTCACTAGCGGATGTAAGTCCATTATAGTATTATTTTTTTTAGATTATTGATCCAAGAGGGATTTCCTACCCCTTGGATTTTAACTCCAAAATGATCCTTATTACTCCTCGACAATTTATAGGGACGATGCCACAAACGTCGTTGTTGCAGCTTTATTAGGCTATAAGTGCAGTAACTCAAGCACGACGACATTACCCATAAACGTGAGTCAGAGACATCGTTAATACTGAACGTTGCTGGTTTTTATGTTTTCCTCCTCTTATTTAAGTTTTCTATCTAAGAAGGAAATTAAATGCATTATCAACAATAAGAATACTAGCTTGTTCACATAAACCAAATGGTAATATAAAAGCTTTATACCTTCTTGCTAAGGAAGTAAAATTAAATGACTTACTAAAAAGAAAAAATAAACTATTTATTCAAAATACATTTGCTAGAAAGAAGTATTACATCTACTTATATCTAGGATGAAATTAAAACTTTTTGTAACAATGAATTGAATAGTCAAATCCATTTATGAACTAAAAACACTTAAACATAATGTTAAATTCTGCAAGATGGGTGATCTAATTCAAAGATGGTATGAATCTAATTGTTTGTTAGTATTTCCTAGAAAAGAAATTTGAATCTATCTATTTCATAGACTAAAGTAGTTTTGATTTAAATTGTATAACACTAATATTTTCAACATAAATATCCATCTAATAATTCCAACTCAAGGAGACTTCATGGCATAATCTATTGTTTCAAGACAAAAGGTTTATTAATTTTGATTGAATTGCATGAATAAATAATTCCAACTAAAGAAGACTTGATTTTAATTGCATAAGTAATTTCACTAATGTCTTAGATAGATAAAAAAATACAATGTATTAATCTAATAAGAGCCTTAATTTTAATTGTATAAGTTATACTACTAATTCTTCAAGATTGATGATCTATCTAAAGTAGGTTTGTATTAATTTTGCATAAGTTTATTTTTGATAATATTCTAATGATTACATAATGATTTATACATTATGCCCTTGTTGTGATTAAATGAATCAACCTCATTTCAAAAATAATTGAATCTACTTGCATATTAAGGGAGAAAATTAATTTAAAGAATATCCATGATGTTGAAGAATTAAGTTTATTGCAAATTTATGAATTTATTGCATTGATAGAAAGTTTATTTGAAGAATAACAATAAATCTAAGAGTTAAGTTTGTGGCATAATAAGAAAGCAATTTTATTAAAGAGATATTATTAATGCCTTAAGTTAGATGGTATTTTGTTTGCATGAATTCAATTTTACTACTTACCATTCAGTAAAACAATAAACTTAAAATTTAATGTCTATTAGTCATAATTGTTATCATAGAATTGTAATTATTGTCATAAAGTTATAGTGTTGTCATAAAATATAAATGATGTCATTCCTCTATTTTTTAAAATTCTTCTATAACTAGGACCATACTCATAGTTTATCATCATTTTATGAAGAAGAGAGGTATATTCTAAGTCCATTGATTATATTCAACAATAGCTAGTAATCATTTCCATCTTTTATTCAAAGGAAATTAAATTCTATTTCACAGAACCATGGTTTGGGCCAAATCTTCATCAATCATAGATGTTAGTTAATTTGTTGTCTTACTAAATTAGAGTAACATTATTAAAATTAAAAAGTTCATGGAATTCTTTTAATAATTTGAATTCATTTAATGAATAATCTCATCCTTTGATTGTTAATTAGACCAAATAATTTATTATTTAATCTATCCAATTTATACCCTTTTGAAAATTCTATCAATTTATTTATTTTCAAAAGACAATCTAATTTCAAAATAAAATAATAATAAAAAACTAATTTATTTATGACTTAACTAAATTAAAAGAATATTAATTAAATGTTATAAAGAACTCTAATATAAAAACCCATATTATAAAACATATGTATTTTAGCAATAATAATAATTCATTTATTTGTAAATTTTATTTTTTTAAAATTAACTTATATTTGTAATGACATTAACAAAATTAAAGGAAAAATTATTTCTTTGTAAATAAACATAGATGAGAATAAATTTATTTATTTATTTATTTTAAAATATATTGATTTAGAAGAAAAAAAAGGGAAATTAATTTCATTTTAGATTTAGTTTGAAAAAACAAAGAATGGTAAGGACAGTAATAATAATAGATTGATTTTAACTTTATTTTAAAATTGGTTTTCACAAAGCAAGGATAGGAAAGAGAGTAATAGCTTGATTCTGACTAATTTTTAGTTTTAATTAGATTTCTAAAAAAAAATCAAAAGAAAGGGAACTCGAATATTGATGGAGTTGCAACAAATCCTCTTCCAAATCTTTTCCTTGTACCTTCTTCAACTTGATTCTCCTTCCTTCAATCCAATCTAAAATCCCTCTTCAAAGTGATAGCATAAGATAGCATTCATGTGTTAATGAGAGAAAAAATGGCTTCAATTTATAAACTTGAGGGGAAGTAAATGGAGGGGCAAGATTGAAGATTGATTCAATGGCTAGGATTGTTTGAGAAGATGGAGTTTGAATTGATAGTCTCAAAATGTCACAAGGAGAAAGCTTTAAAAAATAGGCCCGCCTGGCATGGAGAGAGGAGCCAAGGGTGCTCGTGCACATGTGTGAGCACACCTTGGGAGAGGTCAATATGACAAGTCCCCACACCTTTCCCAAGACTATAAAACTCGTCACTCCTTTTTAAGTGACTTTTTAGGGGTTCATACTTTGCCCAAAAGGTCATATTATGTTTTCAATAAGCTCCCATCCCATTGGTATTCACCTTAGGGGTTCATGATTATCCTAAATTCAATAAAACAAAGCCCAAATAACCCTATGAAAGAGAATTCTAATTTTAAAATACAAATTTTGATTTGTGAGCACACCTTGGGTAAATGAGATGTTGACATGTCTATGACATGTAAGAGAGAGGGTGGCTTGATAATGACATGTATATGACATGTAAGAGGGGGGGTTTGAACATGGGGAAACCAAATAGCTCAAAGAGGAAAGGTCACATGCATGGTGTGAACTCCCACACAAGGTGAGTGGGGATGAGTTGTAAGGTGACAGTGACTTGTGCATGCAAGTCACATGTGAGGGAGATTATAATGAATTTTTAAATTTAAAAAAAAAAAAGAAGATTAATTAATCAATTAATATAGGATTAATCGATCAATGGATTATAGAGGATAGTGACATCTCCCTAATCCTAATTAATTAGATTAAATGATGTATTATATTAAATTAATGTGAATTGGGAAAGTGGCTAATTTTATTAATTAAGTATAATGATAGATTGTGCTAATTAATAATGCTTATGATCGAATGGGGACACTTGTCACATAATGACTTAATTTTTTATTCAAAATTATTTTATTCCTTACTTTTCCATTTCTCCAACATCATGTGCTGAAATTGTTAATGAAACACTTATTTATTAATATTGTTAACTTTTATTTGTTCCTTTTTAGGAGTGTATTTTATAATTTTATTTTGTTATTTATTAAGTCTCTACCTTCTTCACACATAAATTAATTGTATAAAACCACTTACATAATATTACCATGCAAAATTATAATATGTCTAAAGTTTAAAAAAAAGAGGGTCAGGGCATAGTTGAAAGGCATAGTTGAAGGAAAGATGGTATGTATGGCATCTTTGGCTACGGTTCCTTGATTTGTATCCAAACGGTCTCTGTGACGTCTTTGTTGGCATGATTTGGTGGCCTCGACGATGCATTGGGGTTTGATATTTCTTATATTTCTCAAGTTGTTCAATTTGAAAGCCTGCTCTACTTGTGGGACGCTCTCCATGATGTCCTCAAGATTGTGGTTTCAATACTCTTGGTCGGTCCCCATGACCACCCCTCCATTTATCATTCCATATGGCTACATTTGGAAATTTTTTATCCTTCTCTACCCCGTCAGCCTGTTAAAGCAGATTGTGACTGTGCTGACTGGGCCTTCCAAGGTGGCTATTTCCTGTCCTCAACAGGACTTGGATGATGGTCCTCACGACATCACTGGCTTGCTTGGGTATGTGTGATAATACATCTGGCATGTTTATTCATTGTCCGGACTGGCTCCTTGCATGAATGGTGGGATATCTAGAAAGATTAGCTCATTTATGGTATTCTTTTGGTGACATTCTTACATTTGTTGGCCTGATTTCAGGGTCTAATCAATGATAGCTTTCTAGTTGTTGGCACCTCCTCTCTATGACACGTTTGCTAAATTTAATTGAAGTACCTCTAGTACAAGCTCAACTTCTTACGAGATTGGTGTCAGTGTTGGTTTTGCATGTGTGTTGGATTAATTCACACACATTTTAGCCTTTATATTCATCTGCATAAAAGGTGGTGCACTTTCAAGCTTTAAATTTTGCACAACTTGGTATTTTTGCATCACTCAGTTTAGTTCTCAATTTAGTTTGTTTGGCATTTACATTTGACTACCATGGATAATCTCTTCAGAGTTCATATTCAACCCCGCTTTGTGGAAGTACGAGTTACACACAAGTGTATGTGTGAGTTGATTCACACGGCCTTTGTCATTCACTGCCCCCAGGTTGAAGACACCATAGTGTGTGTTGAACAAAGATTGGCTCAAGTTGAATCCATAGTCTCTTCCTCACGAGCTGGCTTCATGGTTTGTGTCCAACCTCATGGACGTTTTATGGTGCAATGAAGCTGTGAAATTCATCATAGGTAGCTTTCTTCTACCTCATGTATGTCCAATGTTTCTCCTGGAGTCGGCGCTGTTGAATTTTGACTTGAGAGTTGGGTCGAGTTTGGTGGGTGGCATCATCTGTAGAAATTCCTTACTGTCTTTTGTGGCTCTTAGGGATTTAATGGTGGATATGGTGGCAGGCATTCTAGTTCTAAAGTCTGATATGTTTCGTGTTCGTCTTCATTCCTGGGCCATCTTTGGGGTGTTGTTTTGCGACAAAACTTAAGAACCTCTTCAAGGAAGTGACCTTCCTATTCAAACATGCCTTAGAGGATCCTATGTATGCGCCCTACTTTGCTTCGCCAGTTGATGTGGCTTCTTCTGAAGAGAGCAGTGTTTATTAGGGTTTGCATTGTGGGGGTTGTCTCGGGTGGTTGATTGCTTCCATTTTTGCTTCTTCTTCTGTATATGTCGAGTAGTCTATAACTTCGATGTATTTGGCATATGGATGTGTTGTTTCTCGGGGTTCTCTTCTATCTACACTTGCAACGTGTGTAATTTGAATATTTGCAAGGTTTTGTTCATGGGTCTGGGTTGAAGGTTCCTCTGCTTTCAAGGGAAAATCATGGATGTAAGCACTGATAGACCTTCTCTACTCTGAGCATGACATGTAACTAAACATTTTGATATTAATGAAATCCTATAGTGGCATAGCCACTTTTTCCTAGGAAAAAAACTATTGGTCCATTTTTGTTTGATATAAGTATTGGTTTAAATAATTATGTGTTGTTTTTTAACAACAAATAGTTTTTTTGTGTTCAACTATTGGTCCATATGTTTGAATATAAAATTAGAGATATCAAAGATTTATGGTTACCAATAGGTATTTGGTCCAGGTTGCATATTAGTTTTGTTTTAAATGATAATATGATATTCTACAAGCAACAAATGATATTTTTTTGTTCAACTACTGGTCTATGATTAAGTTTTGGTCAAATCTTTAAAAAGTCAAATTTTAGACACTTCTCAATAGATATGCTGATGTGGCGAGTTGCATGATGAGCCACACCTCCAAACCTTAGTTATAGATAGATTAGAAACAGTCCACATTTCAAAAAAAAAATGAAGGCTCTACGATATTCAGTCAATCTATTTTTCTGAATATTCAATGTTGTATGAAGCTCTTTTTGCTGTTAGAATTTATCTTCTATAATTTATCTTCTATTGGTTTAAGGAGCAGTAAGAGACAATCAAAATCTTCAGTTTAGGCATGACTCAAAGTTAAAATCAGAAAGATATCAATGACATTCTACATATTTTACTTCAAGCTCAGATAACTGGATTATGGATAATGAACTACCTGTTTGTTTCCAGTAAATTTTACCATTTGTAAGCATTCAAAAGTTCCCAGGAAACGAAGAACGAATTTCTACTCTATTCTCAATTATAGATTTAGATATTGGGTGATACAAGTTAATTTTATTTGCCTAGCTGCAGCTATATCAGAGGCTTCTACCAACCCGCTTATTAGAAATTTTCAAATTAAACTTCTTCAATTTAATATAAAGCTTTTTTTGAAATATCTTTGGGCAGATACACCTAGAGCCCAAAAAGAGTCCACAATAAGCAAACAAATTCATCACCGAAAACTTTACCACATGATTCAAACTTATAACCAAGTAAAAGAATTAAAAGACCATTCTTATGCTGGCTTCTTAAAATGTTGGGAGTCTAGTCTTTACAAGTAAGGTATTATAAAGAGAATGAAATCATGAGCGCTCTAAATGTACTTTTCATTTTCAATCTACAAATTATTTTCAATTCGATAAAATTCTATTTTTAAAAGACCCTTAAGCTCAATCTAAGAGCATGGTAGCTTTAAAGGAGAGATTTAGATTTGCTAAAAATAGCGGATGTATATGATCTGGTTAAATGGGTTGAACTTCACAGATTGCCTAAAAGCAGTTTACAAACTGAGGAATAGGATGCCCTCGAATTCATGACAGGCTGCACATACAATCTCTTGGTTAAAAAATATCTTTTGAGATAAAGAAGTACCTGTCAGCAGAATTTATCATCATGAAAATTATCTTTTGAGATAAAGAATAATCAGTTAGCAGAAACTT
>VDFB02228611.1:0-15053 GCA_007258455.2 Sequoia sempervirens
GAAACCTTTTATGGGGATATCCTGTAGCAAAACACTTTCATGTTCCTACAGCTTATTATGTTGTCTTGACTACATTTATCACCCCGTTGACTCCCTAAATGATTGGTATATCACATGTAGTTTTTGAATGATGAAATAGATTTAAATATGTGATTAATGAACGTATATTGTGTATGTGCCATGCACCCTTTCTTTCGCATCTGTTACCTTGTGTTTCACAGGTTGTTGAAGAAAGTATGATCGAGTCAAGCGCAACTGATCTTAGCCTTGCAATAAAGTCTATTTCTTGCACGACTTCGAGGAAGCTCTGGCAAAGACTCTTTGACCGAAACCGTTGGGAAATATTTTTAATGACAGTCAATCTGGAAAGAGTGGAGTGCTAGATTCTCTCTGGATCGGGTTGAACAGATGAATTCATTTATGAAGTTTGTTCCTTGATTCTAGGATACACTTTATTTCCACGTCTTTCTTTGATAGAGTTAGTTAGTTAGTTGTTCTACTGATTTTAAATAAGGTACTCCTCCTATGCAAGTGAGGAAGGAGATGATAGTTAATAATAAGATAGAAGCATAGTGATAGAGATATAGCAGATATCATGTAAGAATGAAAAGCAGAATCTGTATGACAAGAGATAGAGTTTGCTGTTAGTTTCCATATCAACAAAGCAATGTATTCCATTCTATTTTCATGAATAAAGTTTGATGAAGTTATGAGTTCAGCACTTGTATAACCAGTAGATGCTTGCTAAGGGGGCCCACTTAGTAAGCATCTGTAGCTAGTTAGTTAGCTGTTATTTTCTGTTGATCATCAGTTAGCTTTCATCTTTCAAGTTTCCATACAAACTCAGTCTTGTATTGCTCTTGCAGCATCAGGAATCCATCCCTGTGCATGTTCCTGCAGCATAAGGCCAGTTCATAGTTTGTGTTTTAGTCGTAGTTGTTATGGTTTCTGTTTTAGTCAAATCATGGTTGAGTTAAAATAACTTTGCATTACCTTTCTGTAGCATAGATAGAATTCCTTCCAAGTATTTATTTTTGTTAAGTTGTGACCGAAACTAGTTCTTAGTGCATATATTGTGCTGCGCCATTCAAAGTATATGTTCCCTAGTTTGACAAGTAAATGAACATCCATAAAGAGATATTAGTCACCTACTGGAATGTCCAATTCCTAGGAAAGGTTTTACTGTGATTTTCATATCCTTTTGTGGGCGCGACCATTTTTGGCGCCGTTGTCGGGGATGGTGTCAATCTAAGAACTTGCTATAGTTATTGTTAGCAATAGTTTAGTCAGTTGTTTAAGTATTTTCAAGTCCTTTTTAGATACCATCTATTCTATTGCATGCATAGAAGAAGAAGAGACGCACTAGGAAGGTTCCTCCCTGAAAACCTGTTTGTTGAACTACCATTTAACCCAGCTGACGAAGAACCTGAGGAAAATCCATTTGCTCTACTATTCTAGCACACAAATATGGCAAATAATCCACCTCCTGCTTTTGAGTTTCCCATTGTTCCCCAGCGAGATACTGACAATCTTAAGAATATTCCTTCTTCATTGCTTCCCAAGTTCTATAGCCTAGTTACGGAGGACCCATAAACTTTTATGTTTGAGTTTGATGTCCTCTGTCACAGTTATGACTACAATACAGATGCTCACAAACTGAAGCTGTTTCCTTCCACCTTGAAGGAGGGAGCTCTCAGGTGGTTCATGAGTTTGGGAAGAGGTGTTGTTGATAGTTGGGCACCCATGCAAACAAAATTCCTTGAGAAATATAAGGAATATTGTAAGAGTGCTAGTAAAGGTGATGACATATTCAGAATTTAGCAGAAGGAGGATGAAAGTCTGGAAGATTATATCTCAAGATTCTTGTTTTCCCTGAAAAGGAACTCAAACCATACTCTCAATGAAGACTCTCAGAAACTACTCTTTCTAAGGGGAATCAGTGATGCCTGTATAGACGCCCTGGACCTGATGGGAGGAGGTGATATAACCCAACTGCCTTGGGATGATATAAAGAAAATATGTCTTAACTACTCTTGAGCAATAGTTAAGAAAGGTCGAGGTCATCATACTACAATGGGGAAGTCTTCTTCCAGTGGAGTTTCCCAGATGGAGATAACAAATTTGCTGTCTGATTTCAAGCAGGATATCATTAATAATATGGCTACGCAACTGGACACTATGCAAGCTCGGAAGAAACATGAGGAAGCCGAGGCAGTTTTGGTCGAGTTCTGTCCATACTGTAGACAGAAGAAACGTGACTGCAGATGTAAGATGGTGACTAATTTGGAAGCTAAGCAATTACCTACTGACTTTAAGCCAGTAGAAGGTGATGATGATCAAGTGTTCTTTGTTGCACAAAGGAGACCATGGGCTCAAAGACAAGGTATGCCTCAAGATCTTTTGACTTTTGGTAATCCTTATTCTGTCTATAATAACCAATGGCAACCTACATATGGACCACCACCACCTTGGAATACATCTCAACCAAGTTGGCCTAATTATCAGACACCTCAATGGCAATCTCCTCAAGGAGGTTGGCAGCAGCCACAAGGACAATGAACCCCACCTCCAGGTAATTGGCAGTAGAATCCTCAATGGAGAAGTCCTCAGCAATGGCAAAACCAGCCCCCTGGGTTACTGCAGCTTCTGCAACCACAACCATAGGCCATCATGCCACCTCCTACAACAACTGCCACAAATACTGGCCCTCCAAAACAAATGCCTATGCCTGCCCAGCCATTGCCAAATCCCAATAATAAGCAACAACAACAGCCACAGTAGCCTATGTATCTTGCTGAAGCCAACCAATATCAAGCTTATGCCTTAAACGTTAATGATATCTATTTGAGGTCTGGAACCACTCTACCTA
This sequence comes from Sequoia sempervirens, assembly GCA_007258455.2. Taxonomy (NCBI): domain Eukaryota; kingdom Viridiplantae; phylum Streptophyta; class Pinopsida; order Cupressales; family Cupressaceae; genus Sequoia; species Sequoia sempervirens. The sequence continues at coordinate 2,870 of VDFB02228611.1, forward strand.
CTCCAAAACTGCCTCTAATTACTGAAATACTAGATTCTCCCCTTGAAGAATCTACTGCACCTGATGTTCTTACTGAGCATATGCCTATAACTGATACGGTTTCTAAGGAGCTAGTTTTGCAAAGTCAAGACAAACCACCTTTTCCTCAGAGGTTGCAAAGTACTGCATTTAAATCCATGGAAGAACCCACTTTTGACATTTTAGATCAGCTCAAGAATGCACAAATTCAAATCCCTTTATTTCAGGCTATTAAAGATGTTCCCATTTTGGAAAAGCTATTAAAGAAGCCTGTTTGAAGAAGCCTGGATGAAAGAAAAAGGATCCCCAAACAATTCATGTCTTAGGGAAATTGGCTGATATAATATTGAGAAATGTAGTCATTCCAAAGTATATTGACCCTGGAAGTCCTGTAGTGCAAATACAAATAAATGGCCAAATTGTGAAAAATATTTTGATTGACTTAGGTGCTGCCATTAATGTCATGACAAAGCATACTATGGACTCTTTGAACATTCTAAACATTAGGTCTACACCTACAGTTCTACAACTTACAGATAGCTCCACAGTTAAACCCGATGGAATAGTGGAAGATGTAATTGTCACTCTTGAATCTTAGGAGTATCCAGCTGATTTCACAATATTATCAGTTAAGGCAACTTTAGGAGGATATCCAGTTATCTTTGGTAGACCATGGTTAGCCACTGTTGATGCTTTTATAGGATGTCGTTCTGGAGATATGACCATTTCTGATGGATAGTCCACAAAAAAATTGGCTTTGTATCTGCCTGCTAGATCTCAACCAGATTTGTCCCAGCCTGTTTGGCCAGATGTGGGGGAAGAAATTGAAGAAGCCAATTCATTGGTTCAATTAATGATGCTTCAAAATGATCCATTCTCACAACTTTAGAATGAGGATGCCTTTCTTTTTCAAATTCTACAGTTTAACTCTGATATGGGTAGTTCATCTGATCCAAATATTAGCCATCTATAATGTTTCCTACAACAACTAAATTCTGAGAGTTTGCTGCCTAAAGTTCCTGTAATTTTTCATAACTTGCTTCCACAAGAGGTACAAATATCACCTGTAGATTCTATGAGTAATCTCACTAAGCAGATAGAATTGTCTCTAGGCCACTGTTTGAATATCAATAGCAAGCTGTCACAATCCCAACAGGCTGTCTTATTAAAAATGCTACAAGATCAGTATAAAGCTTTTGCATTGGAATATGGGGACATGCAAGGAATAAATCCTTGAATTTGTACTCATAGGATCTATATCAAAGAAGATTGTTTACCAGTTAGGCAGCCTCAAAGAAGAATAAATCCAGCACTTAGAGAAATAGTTAAAAATGAGCTTCAAAAGTTAGCGATCTTTGGTTTTATTGCAATCTCGACAGTCGGTGGGTTTTCCTCTATTAGTTATTGTCCCTAAGGTACAGAGAAAATAGAAATTATTATTAGGGGTATAGAGTTGAACAATGCCACTAAAAAGATCACTTTCCACTACCTTTTGTAGACCAAGTACTAGACTCACTGTCTGGCAAAAGATATTTTTCCTTTTTTGATGGTTACAGTGGGTACAATCAGATAAAAATTTCCCCTGAAGATCAAAATAAGACCACTTTTACCTGTCCATGGGGGAACATTTGCTTTTCAGTCTTGCTGCAGTGCATGCAATCATAACATTTGAAGGAAGCGATGAGTAGATATCTTTCGATATATCTCATGACTGTATGGAGATTTATATGGATGATTTCACTACCTATGGAGTCGCATTTGAAGAAGCACTAGTGAATTTAGAAAAAGTATTGAAAAGGTGCAGAGAGCAAAATTTGTCTTTAAACAGTGAAAAATATTTTCTAATGATGGAAGAAGGTATTGTTCTAGGCCATCATATTTCCAAGAATGGAATTTAGGTTGACCCTGCTAAAATTGAAGTTATTATGAATTTACAAACTCCTGCAAAACAAAAGGATTTCAGAAGCTTCCTTGGCCATGCAGGGTATTATAGAAGGTTTATAAAAGATTTTAGTAAAATTTTTAGTCCACTTTATGCCTTATTAACTAAGGATTCTCAATTTGAGTGGACAGAGGCCTATGAAAAATCCTTCCTACAACTAAAAGACTTGCTTACTAAAGCCCCTATTCTTCAAGGTCCAAATGGAATTTTTGCTTTTCACATACATCTTGATGCGTCCTCACGATTTTAGTATAGGAAGATTAGAATCAAAAGAATTTCAATTGAGCATGCTATCTATTTTATCAACAAGAACCTTCAAGGCCCTGAGCTAAATTATACTGTTACAGAAAAAGAATTGCTCCCAGTAGTGTATGCTTTGAATAAGTTTAGGCATTATGTCACAGGTTATCAGATATTCATCCACACTAACCATGCAGCAATCAGGTATCTGATGAAAAAACCTGCCATCTCTGGTAGATTGGCAAGATGGCTCCTGTTGTTACAAGAATTTGACATTACAATCATTGATAAACTAAGAAGAGCTAATGTTGTGGTTGACTTTTTATCAAGACTTCAAATAGCTGTACCTGCTGAACACAAGGTCATTGATGATAGGTTCCCAGATGAACACTTTTTTTCCATTCTGCTATACTCCATGGTATCTGGAACATTGACAATTATCATACGACAAGCGGAATGGCTAAACAAGAAAAGAAATTGTTAATGAAAAGGTTTTAACTTTCATGGATTCGGTAGCATTTTATCTTGGACTGGTCAGTAATCTGCGAATGTGCGCTGAGAATGGGAACTTTATGATATCTTGCATGCTTGCCATGATGAACCATGTGGGGAGACGGTACAGCAGAGCATCAATGAAGGAAGTTTCTTACAACAGTCTCTTGTGTAGCGTTACACAAGGATGTTGTGGCCTATACAAGAAAATGTGACAGATGCCAATGTATGGGAAGACCAACCAAGTCAGATGAAATGCCACTATATCCACAGGTAATAGTCACCCCTTTTGATAAGTGGGGAATGGATTTTGTGGGACCAATTGATCTACCATCAAATGGCAAGTCATACATTCTAGTTTGCACGGATTATGTAACAAAATAGGTTGAGGTAAAAGCTATGACTCATGCTCGAGATAACAAGGTTGTTGAATTTCTATATGAACAAATTTTCACTAGATTTGGAGTTCCGGAAAACTTGTATGCTTGGTCGAGAGCTGCAGTTCACATCAATTTGATGTTGCTAATGAATGACTGCCAAAGGCTCGAAAACATAGGAAGTCCGGCCCTATCACCCCACTCGAAGTAATGAGTCGGTGAGGAGGTTACAAAAGCGAGAGAGAGGAAATTGAGGCGATCTTAACAAAGATAGTGCAACTCCATAGAAAAGATTGGAGCAATAGATTTCCTGAAGTAGTTTGGGCCTACAGAACTACATGGAAGACAACAACTGGGTTTACACCTTTTGAGCTACTTTATGGAAAAACAACCATGTTGCCCATATAATTTGAGCACAAAACTTTGAGGACATCTCTTGAACTCAATATGGAAATATCTGAAGCACAAATGAGCGTCTCTAGCATTCGTCGCACTTTGGATGAAATGAAAAAAGCGCCTGCGACATCTGAAAGGCCGGTCCAACAGTAAAGGAAGAATTGGCATGACCAACACATAAAAACCAACTAATTTTATACTGGTGATTGGGCTCTGTTATATGATTCCAGATATCAAGAAAACCAAGGTAAGCTCACAACACACTAGCTTGGTCCCTATGAAGTTGAGAATGTGTTCGACAACGGAGCTATACAGCTGGCGACAATTGATCTAGTCCATTTCAAATTGCTAGTTAATAGCCATTGACTGGAATTGTGCAAACCAGTCTCAAAAGAAGAATTCATGCAGCAGTTTGTTCAGGATCCTCTCGCTACTCTTCTTGCAGCTAAAGGCTTTAGCCTTTCTCTTGCAGCTTCATCGTAATTTTGAAAAGCATGCTCATAATAAAGGTTTTCTTTTAAGGAAACCCCTTTTTCTCCATTATCACTTGTCGCCACATCCCACTTGTTTATCTTCCATCCCATCCATCCATTTCATCTATTCATCTCATCTGCCCACGTCACCCATCCACCTCATCCATCCGCATTACCCTTCATTATGATATCATTCCCAACTATCACCTCATGAAGACGCCATCATCTTTCTTCATACGTACACGCAATTATCAAAGGTACACCATATATTTTATTATCGTATATTTGATTTATTTTATTCTATTCATTTACTGCTATGCCTGTACCGGTCATTATTACCTGATCTCCGCCTATTCTTTAGTACATGTAAGGACACATTTCATACTCTAAGTAGGGGGTGGGGTAATCCACCTTTTAAAACCTATATTTTCGCTGCTGCCACAATTGCGCAAATAACCTTTATTATTTTTCTGGTACTTTCCAAATATGATCGCATGTCCTTTTCATTTGCATTTTTTTATTGTAAATTACAATCAAAACTGCTTGTTCAAAAATTTTATTTTTGGAAAAGGGAGAAATGTGATGGCACGACAGAAAGAAAAAAGACCAAAACAGAAAGGGAAACAAAGAGGAAATTTTTTGAATTTTCAGCAGGGAGTTGAGCTCAGCTAGGGGAAAACTGTGAACATGGGTGGTCAGCTAGTGTGACATGAGCCTGTAGCTCATGAATTATTATTGCAAAATCCTCAAACAGTCCAGGCATTCAGCCTCTGTGGATGGTTAAACTACTTTTTGAGCCTAAATGCTTTTGATGAGGAGGCTGTTGGGGAATTTTTGAGAACCCTTTCTGAAGGGGAGGCTACTGTATGGGGTCTAACGGTTGTTGCAACTGAAGACAGAATTGCTGAAGTAACCGGGCTTCTAGCCGTTGGAGAAAAATTTTCTTCAGATGCTGACACTGCAAGGGCTGAATTTTCAATACCCACTGATAGACCTTTGGAAGTCTCCAAGCAGGGATGCAAGCAGGTATCATTGCCTCCTCCTTATTTAGAATACGCTGCTTACATAATCAGGTATTTAACCTGTGAAGGCCGTTTCTCCTACCTGTATTCTTATCATTTCAAATTATTAAGTCATATGAGGCATGGGTTAGTTGTAAATGTTCTGAATTTCTTGTTAAAATTTCTAGAACAAAGTACCCACGGAACCCATCAAGGGAAAGATAATTCTATTGCTCACCATGGCCTTATGAAATTATTGATTGAACATTGTTTGAGAGATGTCTCACCTCTTTCTTGGCAATAATTCGTTGCCCAAAAGAGCTTGCAAATTACATAACCCCTAAGGTACTTACCCCACGGCCTCAGAAAAAGAAAAAAAAATTGCGTCTAATAGTAGAAGAATAGGACAAGGGTCATCTACTCCTGTAGCACCTGGTCCTGCATCTCTCACACCTTAATCCTCTACTAGGGTACAAACTAGGTCTGCCACTAGGAGAGAGAAGGGAAAAAAAAAGACAAAAGGTTCCCCAGAATCTGACCCTCGTTCTCAGAAAAGGAAATGCCCTTCTCCTGCAGCATCTTCCCCTGCAGCTATCTTTCCTACAACAACACCTATTGCTATTACCAGTTCACCATCATCCTCTGGCAGGGCAGAACCCTCTAGGAAGACCAGAAAAAGGAAGGCTACCAGAACACCTCCTGCAGCCGCACTAGTGCCAAGAAGAGTTTCCACAAGGAAACAATGTAAGACCTCCCCTGCTTCACCTCAACTAGAGGTTATTGTAATTTCAGAAGAGTCCGTCGAGTCTGAATTTGATGTTTCTCAGAATGTGTCCGAGAATGTTGCACAGAGTTCATTCGTTCTTGAAAAGGAACAAGTTGAGACAAATGAAATGGGGCATAATGAAAAAGGGTTACCAAGTCTTGATGACTTGGCTACCAACTGCAGTTTTAGGAGGAAGCAGGAGTCTTCTCCGCTACTGACAACAAAGATTCATCCTCGATGGGCCGAGGCCCGGTTGAACAGTGGATGTGCCTAAGTAGGCTTCATTTCCCACCGCTTATGCAAAATATTGTTGTTTTATAAGAAGAAATTTGCGATTGAGTTTACAGAGATATATAGAAAGCTAGCGGGCCAGGATTACATTTACCAACCGACTTTCCGGCACCTAGCCGAGGCCGACATGCAACAAAGTCTATGGGAGGTGAAGGCTGAAAAAGGAAATTGAAAGTCGGAAACAAGAAATTGTTGAGTTGAAAACAAAAATGGATGAAATGTTAAAAGTAACTGGTCAGATTATGGAATGCATACCACCACCCAGAGTTTATGCTATGTGCCTTAAGGAATAGTTCTTATGGTTCCTAACTAATGAGGAATTTCCAATCAGATCACTATATTTACCACTACTAAAATTTCTGACATTGATGGTTAAAGTCCTACCATATGAATTTTATTTACATGGCTTTTTAATTCCATTTGAAACAGAATGGAATCCTCTTTTGTATATTGGTGATATCCATTTGAGATCATTTATGTCATGGGCAGCAAATGAAGCAAATTATGGCAGGCAATGGGAAATATATGAGGAAGCCGAAAGGAATGAGCCTGTTCCATTATGCTCTCAAAGTTCAAACCCCCATGCAATGTTGAAAACCTGGTTTACTCAGACATATGGCATTAATAATAATACAGCTAGAGAGAAAATATTTGATCTCAAGAAATAGGTATATGATGAATGTTAGGCACAGTCATATTCATTTTGGAGACTGTCATACCTGAAAAGATAGGAAAGATTATTTATTGGTAGAGGTCTGACCTCACAATCCCTAATTTTCACAACGGCTCTTAAATGATCAGGATATATACTGGGTTTGGGACTTAGAGATTTGAACTATGGTTTGCCATTGACAGTGCAGGCCTCTGCATGTGTATTTATCCTTGCAGGATTACAAATGTAATGATGATTTAGAAGATCGTGGGTGAAGGTGCGAAACTTTGGTTTTGTCTAGGTTTGAACTTTCATTTCCAAGTCAAGCGCATGACCGCTGATTTGAGGAGGAAACCACGAGGAAAGTTAATTCTGAAGAGGACCAACTTGTTGGGCTAAGTAGGCGAATAGTGAGCCCAAAATGTGCTTACCTCCTAGTTTTGGATATTATGATAAAATTTTAATGCCTTTACTTTTGTTATTTGTGGTTGTTTAAAACTCTTTTGAAACCTTTTATGGGGATATCCTGTAGCAAAACACTTTCATGTTCCTGCAGCTTATTGTGTTGTCTTGACTACATTTATTACCCCGTTGACTCCCTAAATGATTATTATATCGCATGTAGTTTTTGAATGATGAAATAGATTTAAATATGTGATTAATGAATGGATATTGTGTATGTGCCATGCGCCTTTTCTTTCGCATTTGTTACCTTGTGTTTCACAGGTTGTTGAAGAAAGTATGATCAAGTCAACATGGCCGATCTCGACCTTGCGATACGTCTGTTTTCTACACATTTGACTTGAGAATCTGGCGAACTCTTTTAATGCGGCGTTGAAGGTGCAATAGCGATCAATGGAAAGAAGTGGAAGTAACTAGTTCTCTCTGGATCGGGGTTGAATAGATAATTCATTTATGATTTGTTCACGTTTTAAGGGTTACTTTATTTCCACGTCTTTCTTTGATAGGGTTAGTTAGTTAGTTGTTCTCCTGATTTTAAATAAGGTACTCCTCCTGCGCGAGTGAGGAAGGAGATGATAGTTAATAATAAGATAGAAGCATAGTGATAGAGATATAGCAGATATCATGTAAGAATGAAAAGCAGAATCTATATGACAAGAGACAGAGTTTGTTAGTTTCCATATCAACAAAGCAATGTATTCCATTATGTTTTCATGAATAAAGTTTAATGAAGTTCTGAGTTCAACACTTGTGTAACCAGTAGATGCTTGCTAAGGGGGCCCACTTAGTAAGTATCTGTAGTTAGTTAGTTAGCTGTTATTTTCTGTTGATCATCAATAAGCTTTCATCTTTGAAGTTTCCATACAAACTCAGTCTTGTATTGCTCTGCGGCCTCGTGTAGATCCGTCACCCAGCCACTGTTCCTCCAACATAAGGCCGATTCCTTGATTTGTGTTGATTGCCAGTTGTTATGGTTTCTATTTTGAGTCGTCCTTGGTTGAGTTAAAGGAACTTTACATTACCTTTACGTAGCATAAATTAAATTCGCTTCCGTGTTCTTTCTGTTAAGTTGTGACCAAAACTATTTCTTAGTGCATATATTGTGCTACGCCATTCAAAGTATACGTTCCCTGGTTTGACAAGTAAATGAATGTCCATAAAGAGATATTAGTCACTTGCTAGAATGTCAGTTCCTGGAAAGGTTTTATTGAACTTTCACTTATCCTTTGGCGGTAGCGACCACTCGCCTGTAGTTTCCATATGTTGGCATACTTTCATTAGATTTGGAAGCCCTTTGCAGCTCGCATGAACCATCCAAACGCATGTTCTCTGTCGAATATTTGGCCTTCTCTATTTATAATTTTTGATAAAGAAATCTCTTAGAAGATTTTTGTGTGGCTTTTGTCACCTGATCCTGTAAAACACATCGTGTGTACAAATCTAAACATATAGAATGATAAACATCATAATGGTTAATTGAATTACGGTATATGTAGTCTACAGTAACAAGTAGTGCATGTGTGATTTATCTTGACATAAAAAGGTTTAAGCATTTAAAAGAATCTTAGAGAAATACTAATTTGAGGATAAGCATTTTGAAATTTATGAAAAAATTGGATTTTGTATCCAAAAATGCTTTGGATGTGGCTCATGGTTCCGACTACTGATTCTCCTTCTTATGATATCCCTTTGATTCGGATATGGCCTTGTATTATTCTTCCAATAATCTTCAATTATTGTTCTCAATGCTTCAACAATTTTTTTATCTTTATGTGGTAGTCTTCCTGAGAATTTCCATAATTCATTTGAATCGGTGCCCTCAATACTTTGCTGCCTTTGAACAACTTTTGATAAAAAATTTCTACTAATTCCCATTTATTCACTTGTCTTTTTAATGAGGGCAGATATCTTTCCGATAGCTTACGAGTTGATGTAACTGACGTCCGGGTGACATTGCACATCAACTTTGACCATCAGTCTTGCTCTCCATAAAGCATCCAGATTCTTCCACAATGGTGTTTTTACTTGATGCATTCGATGTTCTCAACCCAAGAGTCTTCATGATGTTTCTATACTTTAAACCCCTCATCATTTGAACAAATAGTTGACATATTCCGGTCTCATTTAGCCTTTCAAAGAAATTTTTCCAAATCTTATCAACATATCTTCTACAAGTGCGTTATGGAATCTTACCTTCCATGTGCTACAAAATATCCTCATAAATATTAATAAAAAACTTTGGCTTTCTATGCAAAATTCTAGGTGTTCTTTTAGGTACATACATCTCAACATTAGAAATTTCATCAATATTTAATTGAGATGGGCTAGATTGCGTACCTTCGACCGAGGGTGGAATAGAATACATACCTTGAGGTTCACGTGGGGATGATGGCATACCATTTTCATCAAATCCAAGTGATAATGTACTCTCAACTTCAAATGTGGTGGATGGTGTCCAACCATACTTACTTGTGGTAGATGGTGTCCCTCCATATTCGCTTGTCCTTAATGGTGTCCCTTCGTATTCACTTGTGGTAGAGGGTGTGTCTCCAACTACGGTATCTTCATCTCCCCTGGCACGACTCTTTCGCATTCGTGCCCTTTGTGCTGCCAATTTATTTTCTCTTTTTGACAATTGAGGCTCCTCTTCAACTGGCTTGTTTTCGTCAATTGTTCCCAATTTCTATTTACACGATATTCCCTCATCCATTTTTTCTCTTTATCTCTAAAGGCTTGGAGCTGATCATCTGTTAGTTTTTTCCTTTTAACAGTTCATTTCTTCGGCATGATGAATAATTTTACTTGTGCAAAAAGTGCTAAGTCAAGTCAAATTAACTAATAGTGAAGGGTTGTAAAAGTCTATTAAAGAGGGAGACCAACGGTCACCTCTTTCAAATGTTATTTTTCAAAGTTGAAGTGGTTTGTTTTCAAGTATGATATTGTGAAAGATGGAATCGAGTTCAAGCTAACCCCATTACAGGGAGATGATAGGGAACAAGACAAAATGGCAATGATAGTGATGATGGGAAGGAAGGAGTTCCTCAAGCATGAGGAAGATAAACATGGTGAAGGTGCAGCTACTTACACAAAGAAAAGAGTTGAGGTAGTAAAAGTAGACAAAGGAGTAATTTTAGAAAGGGAAAAGGATGGAGAAATAGTGATAAGAGAAAGGGAATCCTTTATACAAGATCTATACATGTTTGTAAAGCAGGTTGGAGACAAGAAAAGGACTAATTTCAGTCAAGAAAAGGTAGGAATAGGTGTAGGACAGTCTAATACTGTCAAAAAAGAGGTATGCAGACTTGATGAAAAGAAATTTGAGGTGAAGAACCTTGGGGCAGAGACCCTAATGCAAGGAAAAGGAATGATAAGTGGAGACAATATGGAGAAGAGGCGAGAATGGCCTAATAAGGTCATGGTGGAAGAGATGGATTGTCCAATGAAAGGGAAAAATGGAAAGCAACAGACTGATGAAAAAGAAGATGGAATACCACATGATGAGAAGGTCTCAGAGGCAAAGGGGAAGACGGTAGAGGTAAAAGAGTTTGGATGGATTGAGGAAATCCATGAAGGGGTTTTCAAGAATAAATAAATTATGATAGGGGCAGTGTTGTGTCCCCTATAGATAAAGAGAGACAAGGAGCATACAAGTATTGTAGAAATAGGGACATTTAAATCAGAAGATATAGAGGTAAAGGGAGATTTGATTCAAAGTCTAGATGCAAAGAACCCATGTAGGGGGAAAGAAAAAGAAGCGAAGAAAAAAAGTTTGATGCAGGTCATAAAAATGGAAGTTGCAAAGAGCCTAGATAAAAGGCCAGTAGAAGAATGTATGATAGTTGAGGATAAAGATAAGTGTGTGGAAAGCATGGTAGATGGATTAAGTGGTCCACTAAAGGGACAAGGAGATAAAGATCCTGAAAATACAGTGTTGGAAAAGAGTTTAGTGGAGGATAAGAGATCAGAGGATGTGATGCATCAAGTGGAATGGCAAAAAGTAAAGGAAAGGTCTGAGATAGAGTTTGTAGAAGGTATCGTCACCATAAAAGGTGAAATTGAAAATACAAAGTATTTGAATGACTCAAAGATGGAAGAGACTAAGGAAGATATATTGATAAAGGTTGGCCAAGTGAAGGCTAGAGGAAAGGTGAGAGTGGGATCTCCAAATGAAATGGAGGAGAAAGCAAAAGATGAGGCTAGGATAGTGGATGGTCCTAGATGGGTAAGAGTACTATGTGGAAATTGTATGCAGTTGTGGCAATGGTTCCTAGATGGGAGAACATGAAGCAAATGGTGAAGAGGATGGATAAGAGGAAAAAAGTGAAGGGAGTGCTTTATTACTCCCTTGTTTTGATGATAATGTTGATGGAGGTGAAGCCAAGGGTGAAAAATAAAAGAAGGACAAAGAGTGGACTGTTTGGAAGTAAGTGACACCATGGGACAAGTTAGGAGCAATTGGATGTAGCCATGGATGATAGGACATAGTAGGAAGGTGCAAGTTCAAGGTGATCATTCAAGAGAGGAATTATTTTTCAAGCACAAGGCCAAGCCTAAGGTGAATATGAAGGAAAGAGGGAGAAATGGCAGGAACAAGGAGGATCATCAGAGATTTGTTTTAGGTCAAGGTGCTGTAGAATTGCAAGAGACATGTAAAGCTTTAATGGCCATATGTATGGTGCAGGAGCACCAAGGATAGCTAGGACCATTAGGTGGTCAAGTGATGATTTTTTTCTTTTTAATCATGATTGTGATGTAATAAGGTCTCAAAAGACCATTAGGAAGTGTTTTGACTCATGTTAGGTTGATAGGTTTACGAAGTTGCCATGTCTTGGCAAATGTTGTCAATATGATGGAATCAAGCCTTCAATGACATAAACATGAAATACCTATAAGGGGGAAATGTAAAGGTCAAATTAGTGTGATGAGGCCATCATAAGGCCATTAGAATAGGTTGAAAGTCAGTTTTAGTGTCAAAAAGTGAAAAAATTGCAAAAAAAAGAAAAAAATGCAAAGTTGCACTAAAAAGGGAATTGAAACGTCAAGTTGGTAAAGGGAAGTTGTAAAGTGGTTTTAC
>VDFB02228613.1:0-12304 GCA_007258455.2 Sequoia sempervirens
ATTAATGAATTTTGTCTGGTTCTTAATCCTTCTGATATGCCTGTTCTCTATCTTCATGATGTTATTTTCACCCCTCTTTTATCCACCACAAAACCACCTTATCTCTGGAAATGTATACTCCACTGTTGACTTCCCAGTTCATAATTTTGCTGGAACATGAGGAAGCTTACTTGCCATCCCAGCTTATTTGAAAATTTGGAACTCTTGTTTCGAGAGCCGACACCTTTTCCTTACTAAGTGAAAGGATGACAATAGAAATCCTCTATGGTTTTCCTTTTGGTCTGTGACCAGCATTATATGGAAATCACATATATTTTTTCGTATGATGCTGCAGCTTGGAGGTTGAACTCAGAATTATTTTATAGTTGTGGTATTGCTGGATATGTCTCATTCTTGGGGACAATCTTCTGTCCGCCAATTACAGAGAATACATAATAAATCCTCATTATGGTTGATTCTGTCTTCATCACAACAAGTGTTCAGCAATTAGAAATTTGATTAATAGATAGTGATACCTAGTATGCTGCATGTTTTCTATAGAAGTACCCTATTTGGTTTATGTTTCTGAGCTATATTAAATAATCTTTTTGGGAGCATTTTTTCATTGTTATTGCATGTTGTGTATTTAAACCATTTATTTTACTACTGTAATTTGTGTGTTGCATTGGGTTAAGTTATCTAAAGTGCTGTTCTATTTTGCAGAGTGTTGAATCTTTGCGCAAAATTTTCCTTATCAATTGCCTGTCAGCTATTAGACAACCATTGATGGGACATGAGATTGCAGCAAAATTTGTACAAGGGCTTGGAGTTGCTATAGAAAAGCATATTAGTATTCTTGTAGATAAAGAGGTTGTAGCCATTCTTGACAGGTGTGGAATGACGAAAAAGGTTTCTTACATACGGGATCATTTAGAGAAGAGTTCACAGTCAGAGATAATCTCAAAAGAGGAAGATTTAAGCAAACCACTTGCAGAGGTAGAGGAGATGTCACTCACCTCAGTTTCTGAATCTCTGAAATTTTTCTTTGGTTTTGTGGCTGGTAGTGAAGGGTCCCTTCCAGAGTTTGAGCAACTGCAAGTTCCTCAATTGCGAACTGAAGTTGGCAGCCGAGTGGCAAGGGCGCTGGCAGAAGCTTATGAACTTGTGTATAATGCATTCCTCAACCCTGAAAATGGTTATCACGAACCAAAGGCCATGCTTAGGCATTCTCCTGATCAAATAAGAACCATTTTAGGCATTTAAGGCTCAGGATCATATATTTGTTGAAATTCAAAAATAAAATAAAATCTATTTTCAGAAATCTCACAATTTTGTTGTATTGCTGTCTAAAGAGTTTGGACCAGGGTGGTCACTTGTTTAAGTCATATTCTTTTGTGCCAGTTTTTATCGTGAGTGTATCTTAGCAGAAGCAGAGGAGAGCAGCTTAGAGCAATAGAAACAGGTTTTGATGATCTTCAAGTTCCTATTTGGGATAGTGACATCAAAAGTAGGCAATAAAATCTTGCTTTGGGTATTCATCTTGTGATGTTGTAATAATTGGAACCGTATCCCTTAAATGATGGGTTTCAACTTTCAATAATTTTTTTTCAGTAATTGCCAATCCTTATGGTGTTTTTTTGCTTCTGATAGTTGAAGTTCTCTCTACACTCCGACTTAGTTATTATAATTTGCTGCACTTTTTATCTACTTAGGTCATTCATAAAAGATTAATTATTTAATATGGTTTCTTGACTTCATTCTTTATACAATGATCTTTTCAGCCTTAATCATTTCACGAATCACAAGAGAGCTACATCGTAGAACTTCCGGCCTTTGGTCAATTTAAGAATAGGCTACCTTTGGCATATCTAACCTAGCAATAAAAATGAATTAATAATTAAAACATCCCTTTAAACATTTGGTCATTAGTAAATCATTTAAATTTTGAGTATACAGCATAGTTTAACTCCTCTAAATATCAAATTCACTCATAATTGTTCATTAAGTGAAAACTTTGTGGATGGGTTGGGAAATCAAATTGAGAATTTTTTTTCTTTCGAATATTTGATTTAATACAAATATTTTTTTTTTAAGAGCTATTCTTGTGAATTGATCAAATAGTCATTGATAGTGTACAATTCTGGAAAAAACTATTTTTTTCCATCTACAAGATATGATACGATTGTTATATAGTACCAATATGCTAAAATTGGGGGGAGGGGAGAGAGGGAAGATGAGGGATGGTGGATTCACCTAGGGAAGAGACAAAAGTTTTGTAAACACACTAGTCAAGCATGTTAGTAAAATAAACCACTAATAAAAAAATTAATAGAAACTTAATTATAATTATTTTTATTTAAAAAATGTTAGGTGATTGAGTTTTTTAAGAATTGTTGAAACTTAAGCCTTTATTCCAACGCAAAATAAACCACTAATATAAAAATTAATAGAAACAAAATTATAATTATTTTTATTTAAAAAATGTAAGGTGATTTGAGTTTTTTAAGAATTATTGAAACTTAAGCCTTTATCCCAATGTAAGTTGTGAGGGTATTTGTTGAATTCTATTGCTTCTCTTAAATACTTTTTAAAATAGTTTTCCACAATTGTAAACTCAGACTTTCAATGTGAACATGGTGGTTCTTCTTATTAAAATGCTCAGCTAAGGTTTACTTGCTAATGCATTGAAGTCTAATGTTGCAAGAAGCTTCTTGAACCTTGTACTAACAAGAGTGATTTGTCTTACTAATATAAAAAACTTTTCAAGAACATCCAACCTTATTGCGAAAATTTGAGATGTCTCTCAATGAATACTTAGTTGATTTGATCCAATTTCAAAATTTTGCAATGTGGTACAAGAGTTGACTTGATACCCTTCTTGTTTATGATTTTTGAGATGGTCAGAAATCCTTTTAGTATATGGAAGGAAAGCATCTAGGATCCTTGAATCAAACCATTTGTGGGTAAATCTAGCTGTACTCAACACATTGTGTTGATTTCATTGAAGACAATTCTTATGAGCTTTGATGTGATACCTTTATTTACGAAGGTTCTATATAAAGAGGCTATTGAGGTGGTAAAGATGCACACAAAATTTAAAACTTTATTTATTTATTTAAAAAGAAAAGTTTTACAGGTGTTTTCTATGAGCAATTTGAAGGGGGTAGAAATGGGATTTACTCCATTGCTTGTTGATGTAGGAGCATTCAAGGTGAAATGACAATCTTGTGTCACCAAAATATTGTTATTTTAATTGGTTTATTTTCAATAAGGGCTTAGGGGTTAGGAGAATAAATATTTTGATTTGCAACTTTGTAACTTCCTTTGGAATAAAATTGTAATTGTAATTTTGGTGGGAATTATGCAATGGTAAATGTTTCTAAAGCATAATTGGAAAAATATTCTTCTTGGGAACCACTTGGGGTGCATGTGCTTGCATGTTCAATTGCATGCCTTGCATGTATTTGCATGTTTGTGCCACAAACTTTGCATGTTATTGCATGACCATATTTGGAGCCGTCGAGAATCATTGAAGGTGCCATAGTTGGCAAAGATCATTGGTCAAAAGCTAGGCATCCATATGTGGGTCATATTTGCAATGAATAGTTTTTTATTTTTTTATTTTATTCTTCTCAAAATGGGGCATGGGATTTCAAGGTGGTTATTGGAGGTTATTTTGGAAACCAATGGTGGTTTTCTCCTCATAGTTTTTATATAATGATGCTTGTTCATTTGGAGGAGGCTTTTGGAGAGTTGGTGGATGCATACCCAGATGCCGTCGAAATGAAGCCTTAATGTTAAGTTGTAGATTTTTGTATGTGTGAAGCCCATGTTGTATGGGAGCATATGAGCTCCATGTTTATGTAATTCATTTTCAGATTTTGAGCATAATACATATTGTAGATTTCTCTTCCATACAAGTGTTTCTTGATAATTTGTTGCCTTCTTGCATAATGTTTTATGTGTGTTTGGTTTCAGATTTGAAAGGGAGAGGCTCCCTTTTCATCACTTGTGATAGGTAATCTTTTTATGGAATTGTTTAAAGAAATAGTTCTTAATTCTTTTCTACTAAAACCTAGGTGGTGCAAGTGTGATGTTGATGATACCATTCAAGTGTAGGGACAAATTGGAATAGTTCCATCAACATCTAAATAACCTCATAAAAAATATCAAGTTTATGAAAGTGTTGGAGAACAAAAGTAAATTACCATTTCTTGATGTATTTGTGACTAGAAACATGACATGTCCTTATCTTGACAATTGTATATGTATGCATGTTGATGTTCAAAATGTAGAATTCTTAAGACTATTACTAGGACAAACTTTTGGATTTGTGATAAGTAACAAATTGACTAAGGTCACTCTCACTTGGCTTTGCTTTTTAAAAGGAATTGTTTCAAGAGTAAACAACTAGTTAAATCAATCCTTTTTAAAAGAAATGGCTTTAAGAATAAATGGTTATGATCTTTATTGCTTTCCCTCCTTATATTGAGGGCATCTCAAACAAATTATCAAAAATCCTAAATGAGAAGGGTATAAAGTCATTTTAAAACTAAATTGCTAATTAGAAATTGGATCAAATCCATTAAGTACCACTGGGAACTATCTTAGAATTTTGGGGTATAAATGTTCTTGCAAGGTTTCTAATATTGGTGATTTAGGTAACTCAATTAGTACATGGATCGACAAGCATAGTGCATACATTAAACTTAATGTGTTAGTAGTCTTACCTAAACATTCTTATGAGTCAAAAGTTCTAGACTTAGTAATTGAGAAAAATTGTTTTAAAAGGTGTTTAAGAGAAGCATTAAAAATCAACAAACAACCTCACAACTTAAATAGTGATTGAAGTTCAAGTTTAAGCCACTCTTGGCAATATAGTTTTATTAAAAGAACTTTGAACCCCTAATATTTTTTTATCAAAAAAAGTTATATTGATTTTTGGATTAGTGATTTATTTTAATAGTGATATTGAGTAGTGTATTTATTAGAATTTTGTCTCTTTCATAGGAAAATATACCTTTTTCCACCTCTCCCCTTCCCCTCTCTTCCCCATTTTTAGCATTATGATATTATATATTGAACAAGTTATGAAATCCTATCATATATGTTTTGATGCAATTAGGGTTTAAGAACCTAATTCAAGGCCATCAAATTGAGAATGAAACATAAAACACATGCACAATGTGGAAACATAAGGAAATTGATGGAACTCAATATTTGATATTGAAATTACAGAATTCACTTCATTACACAAGGCACCCAATTGAACAACTATAGAACCAACATTAATCTCTAATTGAAACTTGTAAACTTGCAGACCTTCTTGATTGAGAGATACTTTATAATATAAAAGGAATACATATTTATACACACCCAAGTCCCCAATAAAAAGTTACCATCCGTCATGAATCAAGATGACTCTCCAAACTTGGTACTTTGCTATAATTCTAAATCATTTGTTCAAAATGGATCTCTAAGTAGGATCTTGAGAGGTGCCATGTTTTTACTAGGTGATATATTTTCCTTTGGTACCAATTTAGATTTGTGTTATTATTGGATCAACTAAGCATGCAAAACATATAAATCCTAAGCATGGGAAGTAATAATCCAATCATCCAACATCCCCATGATACATGTTGAAAGGAAAAAATCCAACATTCAAAGAGATTTGGATTTTGAACTCAAGGCTAGACATGAGAAAGTAACCCTTATTCAAATCAACATTCAAAAAGGTAAGATAGATGAACTACTTGAGGAATACTTTCAATCTAACTTTTGCTTCTATGCAACCTCGGGTTTAGGGAGTCAGATTAGTCCCCTCTGGTTTTGGGGCTGTCTAATCCTTGTTTGTTGTTCTACAACTGCCAATCGACTGTTTTTGTTTGTTTTTCTTCTAGTTCATGCTTTGGTTTGAACTAGCTTCTTTTTGGCCCTTTGGGCTTTTTGTGTGAAGGGTACAACGCCTTGTAAATGCTACATATCTTATTAAAAACATAAATGATGATCCATGCCAAGTGAAGTATTAGACAACTTTTGGGATGAAAATATAATCATGCCATTATTGTGCAAGTAAAAAATGATCCAAAAGAGTGTACAAAGGTCCTTGCACAATCTATTAATATTTGAAAAATTAATGCCACAACAAGATATTTTCACATTATCACAATGGTGTCTCTAGACCTCCTAAAACACTTGATGACACCAAAAAATATAACTATTGTATTAAATAGACTTTTGGTGTGATCTTTCAACACCTGCGTGCACTATTTGTGAAAATCCTTTCATTTGTCACTAACCCTTCTTTGGTACTAATGACACTTTTATCATTTCTTTGGAGTGATCTTTCAATGCAGTTCACACGCCTTGTCTAGGCAACACATTTCGCATCACTTGGTATTCACAATGCATTCATTTTAATAAAAATCTCATTTAAATGGCACAGGCAGAGAAACACTGGATAACTCCATTTTGGCACATGCAAGAGCTTGTAGTAAAGCGAAGAGGCGGGATAGGAAAATGAGAAGGAAAGTAAAGAAGTCGAGCATAAGAAAATCGCGGATAATCCCTCTCGCCGGTGTGTATAATTTTTTACTCTTGTGCAGTCCGGTGATCAAGTCATGGTTATTTTCATTTGTGATTTTGACTAACTTAGCAACTAATCCATGGTGCAGCTGTTCTCAACAACTGAGACTTTATCACTAATAGCTGTCTTGCAGATCTTTTTATGGATTTTTGATTACATCGATGCCATTATGAGCATGGCTATTTCTTACACCTGCTCGTACCATTTACGTCTCTTGTTTTCTTGATTTATGTCGCTACATGTTAAGTGGACGAGGAAGCAGGCCTTTCGTAGGTCAGTCAACAATGGTTTCATGTCATATTGCAATTACTGTCAAACGTGGCTGAAAGTATCTCTCTGCCGCGAGGGGTGCGTAAGAGCTTCTTACTTGAGTTAAGAAAAGTTATCATGGCTGGGAGAATGCTGGTCAAAGTTCCTTGGGCGCACTTTTACACTTGCCACTTATATTAGTTTGAAATTTCCTCATATGGCATTTATGATGCAGCTTTACATTTACCAAATGCAGTTGCTTGAACGTTTTTTGATATTTATTTGATGCCTTTCATTGGTCCTTCTTGTCATTGCTCGTTATCCATTGGAATTCTAAAAGTGACTTTTGGCTCGATTTACATTATTGTTTATTGGCTCGATTCAATAAGAGTTTTTGAAAACAATTTTATGTTTTTTAGTCATTGGATCATGCACTTGGATCAAAAGGAAAATCTTTTTCTTGGTTGACCAATCAATTATGTCATAGATAAGAAGGGAGGTACAAATTGAAATAATTTTGACATTGGTGTTGTCAAATTATTATATTTCCATTTCTTTCTTTAATGATTGATAAGTCTTATATATGTTTTTATCCATTTGCAAAATACATGCTTAACTTTTATTTGTGATGTTTGTAGTGAATAGGTACAAAAGCAAACAAAGGCAAATTAGAAGATTACAAAGCTGAAAATCAACAAGGTTACAAAGGAAGCGAAGGCGAAAGGTTAAAGCGAAGAGGGCTATCAAGCGAAATGAAAGGGAGGAATTTTTTTGAAAACACAATGTGTTTTTCAACACTTTAAGTGTTTGGTCAACACTACTTCACAAAGTTGTTTACCTTTTCGTTTTAGAACACTAATTTTCATTTGGGTCTAAAATGAACAATTTGATTTTCATTGCAAAGGGCTTAAAAGGAATCTTAGGACAAACTTACTAGATTTCATTTTGGGCTAAAAATTGGACAAGCAATCTTCATATTTCATTTGGTGCTTAAAACGAACTCACAATTGCTTTGAAGGTTATAAAATGAACAAGTGTTTGAATTATTGTGATTTTTGTCTTTTGAGTCATTATCCCACTCCCCTTGCGTTTAGATGCGATCTAGGGTGCAAAGAGAAACATTCAAAATACATTTTATTGCTTTAGAAACACTTTGATTTGGGTTTAAGTGGAACATCTTGTGCGAGTGTGAGTGGGGGCATTTTCCATTACATTCTCTTTCTTTGTGCGTCAAAGATCGTCGATTCTGGTGTGTCTTTACTTCGTTTTGTTTATCTTAAGAGGAGATTTTGCCGCGGGGAAAGTACTCACCAAGGGGCGACTCAACCCGGTAACACTCTAAAGCCAAGAAATTATTTCCAGTAGGGATATAATATAAGGTTTGGTTCGCCGCCATAATCGCAGCGTTTGGCTTTCAGAACAAGATGGATCAAAAGGGGACTCTTGCCGTATGGGTCAATCTCCCGCGAGCGGAAAGTCCTTACGAACCCATGTGCTGGAGTACCAAAAACGAAATATTTGTTGGTGCAAGAGCGGTCGTGCAGAAGCCACTATCTTTCACGGTCTTCTGGTAGAGATGGAAAGCCATGGGGTTTCATGGGTGTTGATGCTTGTTGATTGGCGTTAATGGTAGGTGAAATTAGGGTCAAACATCTAACCATCATAGAGATAGCGTGGGCCGGACTTGTCAAAGTGGGAATCAACAAATATATTGTCTTACATCCATAGGGCTTATGGTACTTCTTTTTTTGAAAACCACGGTGTTGTATTCAAAAGTATTTTGCAAACAAACATTCAACATGATTCTCAAAATTTCAAACCCTCTTTAAGACAAATATCATTGACTCAATCCATATGTTCTTGCTTTCCACATTGGATTCCGTTAAGTAGAGGGTTCCTAAGCATTGGATTATACCTCAATTTGTCTTCTTGAGAGTAAACAATGGGAAAACCCTTGCCTTAAGTTCATTGAATTTCCACATAAAATATCTTGTGGGGTTTTAAAGAAATTAAGACATTGGACATCTTAGTTTGAAACTTTAATCAAAGAGAGTGTTTTTGGTAAAAAGTACTCATTAAGCAAAGATAACAAATTGGACCCCACACATGTGCTTGATATCTTTTGGTCATATTGGTCTTTTGATTGCTCTTAGAGAAAAGTGTGTTCTTCAATACCTTGGCCTAGTAAACAAAGTCTGTCTAAGTCTCTTAGGATCAAATCAAACATTTCATCCAACTCAACCATTTATCAAAATTCATCCATCCAAACAACTTTAGAGTTTTTGAAAACATCATTCTAGACTTGCGTACATCCTTAAATCATCATCAAATTCACCTTGTTTAGTTAGGTGTATGGGAATGCATCCTTTCTCATACCTCTAGTTAAATAAGCAATCCTTTTGAACAAGTTCATCCTAAAGATCACATCCAACATCTTAGGGTTTACAAGTTCATCATCCACATCAAACAATCAAAATCAAACCCTAAGTCTAGCATTGATACAAAGTCCCTAAACGTTCAACACTCATATCATTTACACATTTCATCCTCCATATCATCATTGGTCCTAAGAGCCTTAGAGGTCACTTTTGCTACAAGATCAAAACACAAGAAGAACATGGAATATAAACTAGATTTATACATCATGAGCGGTCCAAACCAACCAAACTATCCAAGCCTCACAAAACCATGGGATTATGGAAACTCACATCCATACATAGGATCACTATCTCCTATGAATATCAATAGCACAACAAATGTGAGTATTCCCAATCTGAATTTTGGAACACATCTCCCCATGATAGATTTCAATCAAAGTCCAAACTTACAAGTCTATCCTCCAAACAATCAATGCATGGACCTTGAAACGAACAATGTCATTCCACCAAATCCCTACAAACCAAATGTGGATGTACCAAGTGCAAGTTTTCGAAACATGAATCCTAACTCGGAAAACTTTGGAAAAATGATTCCCAATACCAACAATGTTCATCCCTATCATGCCAAATTTGATCATCCCAAATCGAGAACATTATCAAAGTCAATTTTCCATAATCCCATTCAAAACTGCAAAAGTGACATCCCAAATCCACTTAAACAAAAGCCAAATCAACTATCTCCAAGTGAGTCAAGATCAAAATCAAGAACAAATTTGGCCGAGATCCAAGTGCGGGAACTTTCCAAAATAGTTGAGGCATTGCGCCAGAGGAAATCTTCACCACCATTACCTACATCATTTCCTTGGTTTAAGGGAAGTTCCCCTTTACTAACACCAATCCGCCATCCAAATCAATCCACCTAACATCAATCAAACCATCCCGCGTCCAAATCCTTTGAATATATACCACCGACATCGCACCAATGGATGGTGTCTAATAAAACAACAACATTGATCCCAAATAGAAATATGGTCTCCCAAGGACCTATCACCTCGGTCATTCCAACCATCACTATCCCTTCAATCATTCCAAACACCACTATCACACCCATCACATCTCAACCTCTCACTACCATGATCGCTCCGAGCGTATCTCAAACACTTGTCACTACATCCAACATGATTCTAAATCCACCACCACCCCCACCACCACCAATTTCCACCACATCAATCCAATACAACGTGACATTACAAGCTGCTTTTCAAAAGGGATTCCAACAATATCTAGCCATGCAACAAGCAACACAAGTGAAACAAGTGAAACAATCCTCTCAAGTTTCCCAAGCCTCTCAAGCTACCCAACCAACACGAGCACAAACACAAAAGATGATAACTATTGAAAACAAGGACCAAGATCAATCCATCACTAAGCACACGTTTACTTCATCCAATGATCAAATCGACATATGTCGAGAGTCACTTTTGAATCTCGATCAAAATCCACCAACAAAACTCGACAATGAGCCAATTCAAGAAATATCAACATCACTTGACTCTATGGTTGAGACATTCACAATCTCTCCACCGCAATTGTCAAAAACAATGATCAAAACCTCTCCATCGAGAAGCACATTGAGGATGTATCTACACAATCCGATGATCAACTCACCATACATCAAGAGCCACTTTTTAGTTATCTCTTTCAAGGAGTGTTAGGATTATTTGATCCAATTGACATAATGCACAATCAATTCACCTATGATCATGTTGAAAATGTCTCTACATCGCCTTACGAGTTAGAGGACATATCTCAGGAATTTATTCAAAAGCATGATCAAAATCTTTCGCCAAGTTCTAGCAATGGTCCTTTCCAAGACATGTTGACCCCCTTCGACCTCATGGTTACAAATACTAAAGGAATATTCAAATCAACACTTGATCCAAGCCCATTCAAATATCAAGAGGATATTGAGCCATTTCCCATCCAAGAACCATTTGTAAGCAATCCATCCTTTGAAACTGACCCATGTCAAAAACTTGATCCAAAGCATGTCGAAAGCAACCCCAAAATTATTCAAGATCAAGAATTTGTATCTTCAAGATACTACAACAATCTAATGGATACTCTCCTATCTATGCAAGATGATCATATCCATCTAGCACATACTCCTCCATCTACCCATGAGATGCTTTCTATGGATGCACATGTAGATGATCTTGATCTAGAACAAGATTTTGTTACACAAAAAGAGAAGATTCTTAACTCCTACAATCAAACGAAGTTGTTAACATCAGGATCAAATATGTCCCAAACTCAGATTGAGGACATCATGAATAAAGATATCCATCATTATCCGCTCAACAAAACAAGTCAAATAGAACATGCAGAGTTAGCGGAGCAGCAAATTGAAAGAACGTCAACTACGGTGGTCATTTGTCAGAGCATGTTTACTGAACAAGACATCTCAGAATAGGAAGAGTCAAAGAACGAAGGTACTACCACAATACTGGGGGTAACTTCATCTCAAGCAAATGTCAACATAGGGAGCATGAAGAGTCCTTATGATGAAGCTAGTGTCAATACTACAACCAGTCATGTCATGAATCTTCATCCACCCATCACCCCATCCATGAATTGGGACCAACGTCAAAAGAAAGATCTGAATCAAAGCACAAAAAATGTTATCAAAGCAAAAGAAGCTAAGAAGCATAATGGACAAATCAAATATGCATGGATACCAAAAATACAAAGAAAAGATCATCCCTATCAGAAACTCCATGATTAGCGTAAGACGAAACGCTAAAAAGAGGAAAGGTATCCATCAAAGATGTTCACAAAATCAAAAGCTGAGGGCTTTTTTCAAGCTGATACAAGGGTCTTAATCAGAAGCAGTTGGTCCCAATTCCACACACACTTTCATATCCACCCATCGTTGCTCATCTTCCCAAGTTTGGAGAGTCAAAGGTTCCAAATTGTCAACCAATCCATCTCTTATCCCTAAGCACACTCCATCCATGCCTCCACACATAATATCCAATTCTTACATTGACCGTGTATTGGCAACGACCCTTCATCATAAGGATTCTGAAGGCATTTTATCGTGATGTGCGCA